>CAUYUJ010010059.1:0-7500 GCA_963575745.1 Prorocentrum cordatum
GAGTGGGACGGGGAAGGGAGGGGGGAGGATGGAGTTGAAGGGAGGGGAAGAGGAAGGGACGGGGCAGGGGACGGGGGAGGAGGGAGGGGAGAGACGGAATGGAGGAGGAGGAGGAGAAGGATCTGCGCGGCCCCCGGCTCGATTCCTGCGTCGCGCCAACCAGCCCCGTGGGAGGCGCGGCTTACCAAGGAGGCGGTGGAGGCCAGCGGCTCCGCCCTGGGCGGGGAGGCTCTCGGGTCGTCAACTGGGTCTGGGTCGTGGTCGTCGTCGTGGTAGTCGACGTCCTCGTCCTTGCCCCTATTGGTCGTCGTCGTCCTCGCCTGTCCTCGTCGTCATGATCGTCGTGGTCGTGGTCATCGCGGGTAGCCGGAGGGGAAGTGGAGGTGGAGGAGGAGGAGGAGGAGGCTTTCGCATGCTCGAGGGAGTTTTGATCTGTTACCCAGGATTTTCCGGAAAGGGGGGGTGGAAGGGGGGCAATTGCAGAAGGAGGAGAAGGAGGAAGAGAAGAAGAGGGAAAAGGAGGAAGAGATGACCGTTCGCCGCTGGCCCGTTCAAACTGTAGCTAAAAGTCGTAGTAGGCGTCGTAGTAGTAGTAGTAGTAGTAGTAGTAGTAGTAGTAGTAGTAGTAGTAGTAGTAGTAGTAGTAGTAGTAGTAGTAGTAGTAGTAGTAGTAGTAGTAGTAGTAGTAGTAGTAGTAGTAGTAGTAGTAGTAGTAGTAGTAGTAGTAGTAGTAGTAGTAGTAGTAGTAGTAGTAGTAGTAGTAGTAGTAGTAGTAGTAGTAGTAGTAGTAGTAGTAGTATAGTAGTAGTAGTAGTATAGTAGTAGTAGTAGTAGTAGTAGTAGTAAGTAGTAGTAGTAGTAGTCGTAGTAGTAGTAGTAGTAGTAGTAGTAGTAGTAGTAGTAGTAGTAGCAGTAGTAGTAGTAGTAGTAGTAGTAGTCGTAGTAATAGTAGTAGTAGTAGTAGTAGTCGTAGTAGTAGTAGTAGTAGTAGTAGGAGTAGTAGTAACAGTAGCTGTAGCAGTAGCAGTAACAGTAGCAGTAGTAGTAGTCGTGGTCGAGGTAGTAGGAGTAGGCGAAGGAGTAGTCGTAGTCGTGGTTGTAGTGTTAGTAGCCGTAGTCGGATTCGTCGTCGTGTTCGTAGTCGTAGCCGTTGTGATAGTGGTATTAGTGGTATTAGCAGTAGTAATAGTAGTAGTAAGAGAAGAAGAAATGGCAGTAGAGGTAGTTGTAGGAATTGTCGAGGTAGTAGCTGTAGTAGTTGCAACAAAGCCTTAGTAGTGGAAGTAGTCGTAGTACTTGTCGTCGTTGTTAGAAGCCGACTATCAGTAAGAGTAGTCGTAGTAGGTGTAGGAGTAGTCGTCGTCGTAGTAATCGTACTTAAAGGAGCAGCAGTGGCCGTAGTAGTAGTAGTATTACACGTCGGAGTAGTAGTCGTAGTTGTAAAAACCATCGTAGTAGTAGTGGTAGGAATAGTAGTAGTAGCCGTAGTAGTAGTAGTAGTAGTAGTAGTAGCAGTAGTAGTATTCGTAGTACCAGCAGCAGTAGTAGCAGTAGTAGTAGTGGTACTGCTCGTAGTAGTAGTAGTAGTAGTAGTAGGAGTAGTATGTGTAGTAGTGGTAGTGGTGGACGTAGTAGTAGTCGTACTTTTAGTCGGAGGAGTAGTACTAGTAGTAATCGTAGTAGTCGTATTGGTAAAAGGAATACCGGTTGTAATATTCGAAGTAGTCGTCGTAATAGCAGTAAACGTAGTATTCGTAGTAGTAGTAGTAGTAGTAGTAGTAGTAGTAGTGGTAGTAGTAGTAGTAGTAGTAGTAGTAGAAGTAGAGGGCGTAGTAGTAGCAGCAGTAGTAGCTGTAGTCGCGAAAGTCGTAACAGTATAAATAGTAACAGTCGTAGTCGCCGTAGTAGTAGCAGCAGTCGTAGCAGTAGCACAAGGAGTAGCACTAGCAGTCGTAGCAGTTGTATGAGGGGCGGTAGCGGTAGTAATAAAAGCAGTCGTAGTAATAGTAGTAGTCGTAGTAGTAGTAGTAGCAGTAGTAACCGCAGTACTAGTAGTAGGAGTCGGTGTAGTAGTGGTGGTTGTACTATTCGTTGTAGTAGAAGTACAGTGCCGTTTTTCATGCTTGCTCCGCGTGCGGATCATGTATTTAAAAAGGAAGGACTTTGTAGTCAAATCAACGATGGGTTCATGCGTAGATGTATTCGTAAATCGATCATGTATTGAGATGCCTATATGTATGATAATCCTGTGGATTAGAAAACTGCCCTGTGGTTGTCGTAGTAGTAGTAGTAGTTGTAGTGATAGTAGTAGAAGTGGGCGTCGCAATAGTAGTAGCGTAGTAGTAGTAGTAGTAGTTGTAGTAACAGTAGCAGTGGTAGTAGTAGTCGTCGTTGTCGCCGTGCCCGTCGGAGTATGCATTTCCGTCGTACTAGGCGTTGCAGTCGCAGTCGTAGCAGTAGTAGTAGTAGTAGTAGTAGTAGCCGTTGTAGTAGTAGTAGTAGTAGTAGTATTCGTCGTCGTCGTCGTAGTAGTCGTAGTCGCCGCAATGTAGTAGTCGGAGTAGTCGTCGTAATAGAGCCGGCGGTAGCAGTGATAGCAGTAGCAGTAGTAGTAGCAGTAGTAGTAGTAGTAGTAGAAACAGTAGTAGCCATCGTCGTCGTCGTCGTCGTTGAGGTTGTCGTCGTCGTAGCCGTAGTGGTGGTAGTAGTATAGGTAGTAGTAGTCGTAGTAGTAGTCGTAGTCGTAGTCGTAGTTGTAGTAGCAGCGGTAGTAGTCCTAGTCGTGGTGGTAGTGGTAGCAGGTGCAGTCGGAGCCGTAGTTGTAATCGTAGTTGACGTGTTAGTCGTGGTAGTAGTGGTGCCAGTCGTGGTAGTAGAACAAGCATTAGGAGTAGTAGTTGTCGCCGTCGTTGTAGTAGAAGTTGTTGTAGCGGTAGCAGTAGTAGCTGTACTAGTCGTAGTAGTAGTAGTAGTAGTAGCCGTCGTCGTCGTCGTCATCGTCGTAGTAGTAGTAGTAGTAGTAGTAGTAGTAGTAGTACCAGTTGTAGTAGTCGTAGTAGCAGTAATGTACCGATAGAGCTAAGATTAGTAGTCTGATTCTTAGTAGTTGTCTTTGTAGTAATACTAGCAGTTGTAGAAGTAGTAGTAGGCGTATTCATAGTCGTAGTGATAGTAATAGCCGTAGATGTCGTAGTGGTAAAAAGAACAGTTGTCGTCGTATTAGAAATTGTAACCGTAGTACAAGTAGTCGTAGTAGTCGTGGTAGTAGTGGCAGTAGTGAGAGAAGCAATAGTAGTTGTAGTCGTAACAGTAGTCGTAGTAGTCGTCGTAGTTGTAGCAGCAGTCGTAGTAGTAGTAGCAGCCGTAGTAGTAGGAGTGGTCGTGAAATCAGTAGAAGAAGAAGTAGTAGTAGTAGCAGTAGCAGTAGCAGTAGCAGTAGCAGTAGCAGTAGCAGTAGCAGTAGCAGTAGCAGTAGCAGTAGCAGTAGTGGTGATAGTACTAGTGGTAGTAGTATTAGTAGTAGTAGTAGTAGTAGTAGTAGTAGGAGTAGTAGTAGCAGTAGCAGTAGTAGGAGTAGTAGTAGTAGTAGTAGGAGTAGGAGTAGTAGTAGTTGTAGTTGTCGTTCTAGCTGTAGTTGCAGGAGTAGAAGCGGCCGTTGTAGTTGTAGTAGTAGTCGTAGTTGTAGTCGTGGTCGTCATAGTAGTATTACTTTTCGGCGGAGGCGGAGTTCAATAGTAGTAGTAGTAGTAGTAGTAGCAGTCGTAGTAGTAGTAGTAGTAGTTGTTGTTGTAGTAGGAGTGGTAGTAGTCGTCGTCGTACTAGTACTACTCGTAGTAAGCGTCGTCATGGTGGCGGTGGTAGCAGTAGTAGCATTAGTAGTAGTAGTAGTAGTAGTAGTAGTAGGAGTAGTATTAGTAGAAGTAGTAGTAGTAGTAGTAGTAGTAGTAGCAGTAGTAGTAGTAGTAGTAGTAGTGGTAGTAGTAGTAGTAGTCGTAGTAATCGTAGTAGTAGTAATCGTAGTAGTAGTAGTAGTAGTAGTAGTAGTAGTAGTAGTGCCAGTGGTAGTAGTAGTAGTAGTAGTAGTAGTAGTAGTAGTAGTAGTAGTAGTAGTGGTAGTAGTGAGGTAGCAGGTAGTAGTAGTGAGGTAGTGAATCACCATGGCACTGGACCCCAGACATTACTTCATCATCACATGGTCGCCGGCCACGAATGGCAATGCTGGCACCCGCGTGGATGGGCAATTCATCGGGCCTTCAACAAAACGTGTTTTGTGTTGGCATCTCTGGTCACTGGTGGACAAAGACCACGGTGGGGATTGGTTCCACTGTACGCGCATCGATGGACGTGCCATGGTGTCGTTTTCATCCTAACAGATGTTCAAAATAAATATACCAGTCGCCTTTTGGGCTAAGATGGTCTAGCGATATCTTGCTTCCTGTTCCAAAACCTTGTTTCCATTCGGGGAGGTTTACATCCCCACCTTCGCGGAGATTTTTTTTGGGGGTCGCGATCGCGGGGGCCCAGGATGGTTCTAAGAGGTCTTCCGGCGTTTCAAATTGGCTGTAGACTCGGCGCAAGATAGCCAGCGATGATGCAAGATAGCTGTCGACATGCCTCTGGGAGGCCCGGCGAGGTGCACGGGGCGGTTCCGTGCGCTCTCGGAACCTCCTCAGGACCCGTCCGAAAGAATCCGAACCTTTCAAACGCCGAAGGAACATTCGACGATGTTTGCCTTCTCCCCGTTTCGCTTCCGACCCATTGCTGAGGCCTCGAGATGGCTCCACGATGGCCCAAGAGGGGGCCCGAGAGGCCCCCCCACGCTGCCCCGAGAGCGACCCAGGAGGGTTCGAGAGGTCCGAGCGGGAGCCGCCTCGGAACGTGCGTGTCCTCGGCGGCCTTTCTTGCTCGGCGGGGCGGTTTTCGGCCCAGCCGCGGGGGCCGCGCAGTCCCCGCCGCGGCGCCCGTTGCTCCGTTCGAAGGGAATTACAGTAAATATATGTCCTTTTCTCCCCTCTCTCTCCTGCCGCGAGACCACTGCCGGTCTGCCGCGAGGCGCTGCGCGCGCCGCGCCTCCAGGGGCGCGGCCATAGGCCCGTCCCAATCCCGCTCGCCGGGCGCGCCTCCATGCCTCCTTGCCCCGCGGGGCCGCAGCTCCGACCGCCTCGAGGGCGACCGCCGCGGTCGCAGCGCACGCGTGAAGCGCGCGCAGGGTCTCCCCGGCGATGAGACGGGCGCCAGAGCGCGGAGTTCCGCGCGGGCGCTGGGCAATCAACGACCGAGCAGCGAGGCCAGCCGCCGAGCCGTGCGACTCGCGGAGGATCGACTCTGCGCACGCGAAACGCTCGCCAGTCGCATCCTTCCAGCTTCGCGCCCCGCATCCAGCGGGCGAGGCGATCCCGGGCCATGCTCGGCCTGTTCTGGATTGTAGAGGATTGATCGTGCATCGACCGCTCCAGAGCAGCCCGCGAGCCCCCGCTGCACCCTCGGAGGCGTCGCGGCCAGTCATCTGGCTCGCTCGATGGCATTAGCCGAAGAGCTGGACCCGCTGCTCGCGCGCCCCCTCCCCCCCTAGGTTGGCGAGCGACGGGGCGAGCTGGGCGAGGCGCCGCGGGGGCGACGGGGCCCGGGCGGGCCGCGGCAGGGAGGCCGCCGCGCTTCCAAGGCCTTTGCCCCCTGCATTCGCATCGGGCGCCAGAGAGAATGCGTCGCGGTAGTTCACCGCGCCGCCCGGCGCCTGCTGCCCAACGCGCGCCGACCAGACTGGCGCGCCCGAGCGCGGCCGCGCATCGGCGGGCTTCTCGACCCACCGCGCAGGGGCGCCAGTCTGGGCCCGCGGCGCCGCCGGCCGCCAGCCAGTTGGCAGCGGCGGCGCCGCCGCGCGCTGTCTTCGCACGGGCGGCCCCCTCGAATGCGGCAGGAACGCGCGGGCCGCCGCGGAAGGTGACAGGGGGCGTCGGCGCTTTTCGTTCCGGGTGGCCAGGAGCAGCTTGGATCTGACGCCCCCCCCCCCGGTCGGCCGTTCGCGACGCGGCGGGGCCCCGTGGCAGACAGCGAACAGGGGGCAGGAAACAGGGCTGGAGCCAGACGGCAGATGGCAACCCATAAAACATGACAGCAGACCGCGCGCGCCTTCGAAGCCTCACGCCCTTGGAGGGAGCTGGCGGATTTATATTTCCAGATGCGCGCGCTTCCGCGTTCCACGCAGCCGCAGACGACCTCTGGCGCGCGCCTTGATTTCAGAGTCGATTCGAGGTGGGCGCTTCAATTTTTCACTCCCCGCCCCTAGTCATTGCGAGTGCTGCCTGGCACATATGTTGGAGTCGAAGCTTGGCGCGGAGTAGAAGGGCATATGGCAGGCTTGGTTCATCTGGGCTCACGCCCTCAGCCAGATGCCCTCGGGGACGGGCTGCGGCTTGAAAGGGGGGCGGGGGGGGGGGGGGGCGATGATGTCGTTGAATTTGCCTGCGCCGTGGTGGCCCCCTATGTCGCAGATGGCGCAGAAGACGACAGCGCCGCGAACTTCTTTGGTCACTGCGTCGAAAGTCGTCTCCATGAAGATCGGGCCCGCGAAAATAATCCCGCGCAGTTTCATGGCAGAGACCGCGCTGAAAGCTTCGGGGGGCGGGGTGGGGCGGGGGCGTCGAAGCTTCCTCCGCGAGCAGGCCGCGGGGGGGCATGTAAATCGCGCCCCCGCCAGCGTCGCCGCAGATGTCGCAGCGATTGCAGCGCGCGCCCGAATGATCGCCCAGCGCTTGGCAAGGGCCCAGTTGCCGCCCTCGGCCTCTCGGGCGACCCCAGGAGGAGACGGCGCCGTCGCGCTGCAACAGAGCAAATAACGAAGATTCGACCGGGCGAGCGAATGCGACGCCAGTCTGGCTCGAACAGAATGCTGCACGGAAAACGCGGCGCGTCTGCGATCGCGGGGGGAGGGCTGCGGGCGAACAGTCTCGCTTTTGCGTTGCGCGCTCGCCCCCGAGCCCCCGGCATAATTTTGCAGGCAGAGTTGGCGACGACCCACATGAGCGAGGTGAGAGAAGAGACCGGAAGAGGAGCAGCGAGCTAGAGAAGGGCAGCGAGCAAACATAATGCGAAGGAGGAAATCAAGCACGCACGAAGTCACGGCGTACGTCGGCCCCCGACTTGTCAGAATGCGACGACTACTAGTTCAACGACTAATACTACAGTGCTAGTACTACTACTACTACTACTACTACTACTGATACTACTACTACTACTACTACTCCTACACTACGACTACTACTACTACTACTACTACTACTACGACTACGACTACTACTACTACTACGACTACGACTACTACTACTACTACTACTACTACTACTACTACTACTACTAGTACTACTACTGCTACTACCGTTACGGCGACTACTACCACTATTATTACCCCTACGAAAACTACCACTACTGTGACTGCTACTTCGACTACTAGTATGTGTTATTACTATTGCTGCTACTACTACTACTACTACTACTTTTACT
>CAUYUJ010010059.1:15000-17500 GCA_963575745.1 Prorocentrum cordatum
TCCATGTCCCAGTCCCCAAGCGTCAACGTCTCGACCTTTCGCAGCCTCACAGCCCGCGGAGCGGAGCGACACGCCATCCGCTTGCAAGGCATAGCGCGTCGCCGGGGCCGCCGCCGCAACACGGTAAGCAAAAGCTCTCGCCTGCATTCGGAGTGGGCGGGCCTCTTCGAGGCTCGGGCCATTCTGCGACGATGCCCCGAGGTCAGCACGCTGCCGCGCGAGCCGCTGTAAGACGCGCGTCGTGGAGACAGTTGCAGGTCTCTCCGGGGGTCAGCATCTGCAGCCCTTTCTCGGGGGTCCGCTGGGGGGCCCTCGAGGGCAGTCTTGGGGCCCTTTTGGAGCGTTTCGGGGCTCTCTCGGGCCGTCTTGGGGGTGCTTGGGCCGTCTTGGGGGGCGTGCACGTCCAGAGACGTCGTCGAGGTGCCAAGCTCGTCTTCGGGGTGTCGAGCTCGTCGGACGGTATGCCACCGATCGGCTTCTGGGGCCCCTTCTGCACCTCCAGCTCCACGACGAGCCCGCTCTGGCTCCTCCTGAAGAGCTTCATGCTCGGAGGGACCCCCAGACACGCGCGGTCGTCTCCTCCGTTGCTCCTGCCTCCCCTTCTCCTCGTGTGCCACAATCAGCTTGGCCTGTACCCCAGCGCAGCCTGACTCGCATCCGAGACGCCGCATACCAAAAGTGAGGCGTGGTGGCCGCCCCAATTCCTGTGGAAAGGGCTGGCAGGGGGGGGGCGGATGCCCTGGTCGCGCCGTGGCAGCGTGGAAGGACCGCGGCCAGGCGCGGCCCGAGGCCTCGACCTCGCCCCCGCGCCGGGCACTGCCCGCTCGGCCCACGCGTAGCTCAGGTCTTGCCGTTCGAAGAGTTACGTCCAGTTCGTTGCAATCCGACGTGTCTGTTTCGGGCCGAACGAAAGGGGGGGATTGGGAAAGGAGGGGTTACGGAATCTGCTGCATGCAGCTGGTTTCGGCCCCGCCGAGGGGCCCATTCCTCGATACATAGCCGCCTCCGGCGCCGGGAAAATCAGCTACGTGAGCTGATTCTCAACCCCCCCCTTTGCTATCCCCCCCTTTCGCCCGACCCGATTGTTTGGCTGTGCGTAGGAGCGACCCTTCGCCGGAGTGACTTCTCGCGCGGGCCCGATGGGGCCCCCCAGTGGCCGAAGCTTGCCGAGCGCGGGGCGACAGCAGCGGCCTGCGCGCCTGGATTTGGGCCCCCATGCAGCCCCCAGGAGCCGCGCACCGAAGGTTGCTCTCGTAAGGGGCCGCTCTCGCGTGTAGCCGAGGTGTGCGTGTGCGTGTGCGTGTGCGTGCGTGCGTGCGTGCGTGCGTGCGTGCGTGCGTGCGTGCGTGCGTGCGTGCGTGCGTGCGTGCGTGCGTGCGTGCGTGCGTGCGTGCGTGCGTGCGTGCGTGCGTGCGTGCGTGCGTGCGTGCGTGCGTGCGTGTGTGCGTGTGTGTGTGGGTGTGGGTGTGTGTGTGTGTGTGTGGTGTGTGTGTGTGTGTGTGTGTGTGTGTGTGTGTGGGGTGTGTGTGTGTGTGTGTGTGTGTGTGTGTGTGTGTGTGTGTGTGTGTGGTGTGTGTGTGTGGTGTGTGTGGTGTGGTGGGTGTGTGTGGTGTGTGTGGGTGTGTGTGGGTGTGTGTGTGCCGTGCGTGCGTGCGTGGCGTGCGTGCGTGCGTGCGTGCGTGCGTGCCGTGCGTGCGTGCGTGCGTGCGTGCGTGCGTGCGTGCGTGCGTGCGTGTGTGTGTGTGTGTGGGGGGGGGGGAGGGGGGGGTCGCAGATCGATCGTCGCACCGAAAGCTTTGGCCGAGTGCCCATCGTCTTGGTGCGACGGAGTCCGCGCGTCGGGGGAACGCCCTGGTCTCGGCCAGGGTCCTGCGCCAAGGAGGGGCCCGAATCCTTGGTCCCCCGCCTTTCCCTCGTGGCGACGTCGCCGACGTCGAGAGTCCTCTGAAGCCCCTCCTCTCCTCCTCCCCCTCCTACTCCTCCTCCTCCTCCTCCCCTCCTGCTCCTCCTCCTCCTCTCCTCCTCCTCCCTCCTCCTCCTCCTCCTCCCCCTCCTCCCCCTCCTCCCCCTCCTCCTCCTCCTCCTCCTCCTCCTCCTCCTCCTCCTCTTCGTCCTCCGTCAAGGGTGATCGAATAATTATCTACTCGACGCGGGGATTCCGCGCGCATATCCGCTCTAAAGATATCCGCGTTAGTGCCGGTCCGCTTGCCCAATCCTGAGCACGATCTTGCAGATGACCCCGGTCGAGTTGTCAAAGCGTGTGTCTTCTCATCCCCTGGCATCTCGATCGGGTGGGAGACTTCCTGCTCCAGAGGTGACGTGAGCGGCTTTCTGGCATTTCCCGCCGACCCAAGGAGCGCATGCGCGGCTGAAGACGGCATGCGCTACCAATGAGGCGTAGTGAGCGCGAGCCTGCTGACAAGGTTCTGGCTTGTTTCAAGGACTTGAGGACCCCCGCCACTCGTCGCCTCCGCTCTCGTAGTCTTCACCGCCTCCGTGC
>CAUYUJ010010059.1:25000-30580 GCA_963575745.1 Prorocentrum cordatum
GCTGCCACTTTCGGAAAGATGACGTTGAAGACAACAGAGATGGAAACCATGTACGACCTGGGCCAGAAGATGATAGAAACGATACAGAAAGAGGGCATCCAGGCAGGTGACATCATCACAATCGACAAGTCGTCGGGGAAGATTTCGTTGCTCGGTCGCTCCTTCTCCAGATCCCGCGACTACGATGCGATGGGGCCTCAGACGCGCTTCGTGCAGTGCCCTGAGGGTGAGCTGCAAAAGCGGAAAGAGGTGGTGCACACGGTGAACTTGCATGAGATCGATGTGATCAACAGCCGGCAGCAGGGCTTCCTCGCACTCTTCGCCGGTGACACTGGCGAGATTAAGGGGGAGGTCCGGGAGCAGATCGATGCAAAGGTCGCGGAATGGCGCGAGGAGGGCAAGGCAGACATTGTGCCCGGGGTGCTGTTCATCGACGAGGTTCACATGCTGGACATCGAATGTTTCTCTTTTCTTAACCGGGCCCTTGAGTCGGAGACGTCGCCAGTCGTCATCATGGCCACGAATCGAGGAATCACAAATATCAGAGGCACCGACTACAAGAGCCCCCACGGTATCCCGCTCGATTTGCTGGACCGTATGCTTATCATCTCCACGCAGCCCTATTCGCAGCGGGAGATTCGCAAGATCCTCGACATCCGCGCGGAGGAAGAGGACGTCGAGATGACGGACGAGGCCAAGGAGCTGCTCACGAAGATCGGCGTGGAGAGCACGCTGCGGTATTCAGGAGGAAACACAACTATAGGAAAATCTGGGAAGTGGGGGGGAAGACAAAAACCCAGAAAACAATTGAAAATATGGGGAATCCTGTTGTTTGTGTGTATATGTTTGTGTCCCAGGGCCCCTTCAGGTATGCCATCCATTTGATCACCGTCGCTAACCTGGTGGCCATGAAAAGGAAGGCGCAAGAGGTGGATGTGCAGGACATCCGAAAGGTATACACCCTGTTCGTTGACGTGAAGCGGAGTGCCCAGTTCTTATTGGAGTACCAGCAGGAGTTTATGTTCTCCGAGGTGCACGGGGATGACGAGGGTGCGAAGGACAGCGACGCCCCGATGCCACAGGCGCAGCAGGACTGATGTGCGATGCCCGCGCTCTTCGTGCATGTTGTGTTGCTGTGACTGTGACGCCCCTGGTGGCTGTAGTGTTTTCGTGGAGCCTTCGAGGGGTCGGCGACGTGAGGAGCGCACTCCTGCCTTGCAGCTCCAGGACTGACCTTGCCGACCCCCTTATGCTTACATTGCACGAGAGGCGTTGCGCCCTGAAAAGCTCTCTCTCTCTCTCCAGTGCGGCACCCCCGCATGACCGCCGCGCCCCCCCCCCTCTCGCTGCCCCGCGCGCCCTCTTCGCGGCACGCTCGCCTGGCAGGGATCGCAGTAGTGAGGAGGAGGGCCCCAACGCAGCACGGTCCAGATCTCGGCCCTCTCCCTCCCCCCCTCTCCTCCCCCCCTCTCCTCCCCCCCTCTCCTCCCCCCCTCTCCTCCCCCCCTCTCCTCCCCCCCTCTCCTCCCCCCCTCTCCTCCCCCCCTCTCCTCCCCCCCTCTCCTCGACAGCTGGTTTGGCAGCATCTGGCTGCCCGCGGCAACCGGCGCCACCGTGCCACCGCAGCGTCGGAATGCGTGCGGTGCGGCTCTGCTGAGCTCTCCCGCACAAGCTCGGTAGTGCTATTCTGGGCTGCCTGGGAGGCAGCGCCATGATGTCGCAACGTTGCGTTGTCGTAGCGTTGGGTGGTGGTTGCTTTACCACTCGTTGGGGACTCGTTGGAGGCTTTCGGGGGGCTTCTTTGGTGCCTGTTTGAGCTCGTGGAGGGCCTCTCGGAGGCTTGTTGGGGGTCTGGCGGCTGCACTGAGCGCTGGAGTTCTACTGAGCTCTCCCGAGTAGCCTTGACAGAATTATCCTGAGACGTCCCGGGTCTTTGGAACTATCCGTTTGGGGGTCTTAGATCGCCTTGGGCCTCGTGGGATCATCTTGGGGGCTTCTTTCGGCTTTATCCGACATGGCTGCGGTGCGTTCCCTGTTATCTTTACAGCCTTGACGGGATCCCAGCTTGGAATGGGCCCTTACTTGCCCCGGTCACTACGTGGCATTACAAGGCATCCCTACTAAGTTCCCTTACCAACTCCCATTCTGAATTCCTATCTTGGATCCACGGGCCTCCTTGGACGTCCCCATCTGGGGCCCCTCTTAGTGCCTCCTTGGGGGCATCTTGGTCTGTTTCTGGGGTCTCTTGGGACGCGTTTGGGCCACACTGGTGCCCCCTCTTGGGCCATCTTTGGCCCGGTCTGGGGGGTCTTCTGGGCCGTTCTGGGATTTCACCGGCCCGGCAAGGCGGGATCCTTTGGGGGTGTTTGGGCTCTCTTGGGTCGTCGTAGGGATCCTTGGGACGTCTTGAGGCTTTCTTGGGCCATCTTGGGGCAACTCTTGAACTGTCTCTGAGCCCTCTTGGGCCCTCTTGGCCCATCTTGGAGTCGCGTTCGGCCCAAAGGCGTGATTTTCTGTCACCTCTGAAGCCCCAGTGGGGGGGGGGCGCCATCTTGGTCTAGTGATGTGGTGTAGCTCATGTGGGGTGTCTTTATTCAGACTCCCTACAAGCTTCTGCAGCGACCCCCTAATCGAATGCGCACCCATGAAACCGTTTGGGCACCACCCTCTCTCTTGTGCGTGTACAAGGGAATCATGCTTTGAGTGGTTGACCATCCAATTACAAGCGAGTCGTGTTTTGAGTGGTTTGGGTCTCCCAGGGGCTTGCTGGAGGCCGCTGAGGGTGCCTCTTCGGAGCTTCTTAGTGCCTGATAGGACCTCTGGGGATCTATCGGGGCCTCGTTGTTTTCGGGGCGGGGATGGGAGGGGGGCAGCGTCTCGGGCCTGTCTGGGGGCATCTCGCACCCCTCTTAGGGCGGTGAGCTGCCTTGGGGCCGATGAGAGCGCCTGGGAGCATGTCGCACGACCTGGCCGCGCACGGAAGGTGGGGGGGGCGGGGGGGGGGGGCGCGCCTGGAAAGCCACAAAGCGCTTCACGAGCATCGAAAAGCAAATGCATAAGCATGAAAGGTTCGACGGTCCGCGCGGATTGCTCAGATCTGCGCCGGTCCCCCTTGTCGGCGTCGCCAGCGCCGCCCCTGGCGCGCCCCGCGCGGCAGGGAGGGTGGTGCAGCGCAGATCCAGGAACGTCGAGCGGACCGTCGAACGTTTATGTTTATACGGTGTTTCTTCCTCCAAGGTTGAGTCGGACGTGTCCCCCTACAGGCGGAATTTGGAGGAAACATGAAGAATACGCAAAACAAAAACACGCCAACATGATCCAACGAGAGTCGAAACATCCTCCCCTGAATGTTGTGTGTTGACCAGTTTCGGATGCTCCTCCTGTACAGGGACAGGCCCGACTTCACTCTGGGGCAGCCAGCATGCAGTCTGACGCGCCCAGCGCGTGCCGAGCCAGAGGCCACGGCGGCTGCCCTGGACTTCCCAGCCTGGCGGCTTCTCGCGGCTTGCAGCCGCTGGGCGTCCCCAGCTGCTTCCAAGAGACGCGCAGGGCCGCCCACGCCTTCTCCTCCTCCTCCTCCTCCTCCTCCTCGCTCCTCGTTCCTCGCTCCTCGTTCCTCGCTCCTCGTTCCTCGCTCCTCCTCCTCCTCGCTCCTCCTCGCTCCTCCTCGCTCCTCCTCCTCCTCCTTCTCCTCCTCCTCCTCCTCCTCCTCCTCCTCCTCCTCCTCGCTCCTCGCTCCTCCTCCTCCTCCTCCTCCTCGCTCCTCCTCATCCCTCCTCCGATTCGCTGCGCCAGCTGGGGCCGCGATTCCGAGTTCGCTTCGGCTCGGCTCGGTTCACGGCATCCGCCGCGGCCAGCCTTGGGGCAGGCGCGGCGGCTCGAGTGGGATCCGCTTCGGGGCGCTTCGCTGGCGATCCGACCCACTTCCGATCCGACCCGCCGTCCGGATTCGATGCAGGTCAGGCCTGGCAGGGAGGAGGAGGAGGCGGAAGAGGAGGAGGAGGCGGAGGAGGAGGGAGGAGGGAGGAGGGAGGAGGGAGGAGGAGGAGGAGGGAGGAGGAGGGAGAGGAGGAGGAGGAGAGGGAGAGGTAGGAGGGGGATGAGGAGGGAGGCAGGGAGGAGGGAGGAGGGAGGGAGGAGGAGGAAGGGGAGGAGGGGAAGCGAAGGGCGGCGTGAGGATGTCTTTGGAGCCTCCCCCTTGTCGGGGTGGGCGAGATCTGTCACACACGCCCGTAGAAAACAGCCCGCCGCCGCTGGCCAGGCCCGCCTCTTTGGGCCCGGATCCCGTGTGTGCACCCCCTCCCGCGCCCACCCGTCACCCCCAGGGAGGCGCACCCCGAGCTCCCACTCCGCGACAACGAGCGCAGCAGCAGCTCTCAACAGAGTGCGGCCGGGGTCCTGGACCCCATCTTTCTGCTGCTCTCTTTCGGGCCGCGGTCATCTGCCACGGCCCCGGGGCCCGAAAGACGGGGCGCAAGCGCCCGTCGTGAGCGTGGAAACGTGCAGCGCCCGGAGCTGACGGTAAACACCTGCTCCTGGGCTTAAGTCGGGCCTGTCCCTCTACAGGAGGAATCTTCAAAAATAGGAGGAAAATTTGAAAAATAGTAAAAAAAAAATGTCTGGGGACGATGTTTTGATTATAGTCTGACTGGGTGTATTGTTTGAGCATGTTGATTTGTCGCCCAAAGTCCGCCTGTAGGGGGGGGCATGCCCGACCGAAGCCTGGGCCCAGGATGGGCCTTGTCAGGGGTGGTCGCTCGGACGTGACGCGTCGTGACCCTGGCATCTCGCTCGGACGCGTGCACCTTCTCCGTCGAGGCCAGCGCCAGAACTTCTGAAGCACCCTGGAGCATCTGGAGAAAGCAAAGCACACGAAGCCACGCCATGCATAGGGAATAGACGTCAGAGCGATGTCAGCGAGGAGGGAGGCATAGACACGGACACTGAGAAGCATGATGCGTATCCGTGAACGCGCTCGGAAGATCGATAAACGGAGGGGGCTCAGAAGATCCGTGCCAAACGCTGGAAGCATGCGAGGGATCCTGGAAGTTGCGTCGATGCGTTTGCGTCTCCCTCCCTGCCCCCCCCTGTTCCTCCTCTTGCGGCCGTCCTCTGCTTGCTCCGCCCCCCTGGGGCCGCCCCTCTTGCATGCGGCACCATGCTCGGGCGATCGCAAGCATGGATCAATCAGGAGGGAAAAAAACACAGACACAATTCATCGTCGATTCTCACGAAAATATGGGAAAATATGGGACGTAGGGGGGGGGGGCAAGACAAAAACCTAGAAAGCATGGGAACAGATGGGGAATCCTGTTATTTATGTCTATTGACGTGTGTGTCCCAGGACCCCTTCGATCAAGGGCGCCGCCCCCCTCTTGCATGCGGGACCCTGCGCAGCTCCGCATCCCGGGCTGGCTCGACGCACGAGCGGATCGCCTCTGCGGCGCCGCGACGGCACAGAGAGGCGAGCGCCGCCCCGCCCCGCCCCGCCTCCTGGCCCGGCGTGGGCTCCCAGAGGAGCGGACCGACAAGCACGCGAACATCGTGCAAAGCCCAATGACGCATCGCTGATGTTGTGCT
>CAUYUJ010010060.1:0-17500 GCA_963575745.1 Prorocentrum cordatum
ACGACGACGACGACGACGACGACGACGACGACGACGACGACGACGACGACGACGACGACGACGACGACGACGACGACGACGACGACGACGACGACGACGACGACGACGACGACGACGACTACTACTACTACTACTGCTGCCATTACTACAACACGGCTAATACGACTACTCCTGCTGCCTCTATCCCTACCAGTACTACTACGACGACGACGGCTACCACAGCTACTACTACTACTACTACTACTACTACTACTACTACGACTACTACTACTACTACTACTACTACTACTACGACGCCTGCTTCTACTAATGCTTCTACTACCATTAATACTGCTGCCACGACGCCTACTACCACGACGATTACTTTCCTGCTACGACCCAAGCTACAGCAACTCGTACTACGACGGCAACAGCAACAACAATTACTAATACTACTACCGCTAGGATTGGCACGACTGCTACTGCCCCTACTACTACAACTACCACCAATACTCCGAGTTTACAAGTGGAACTAGCACGACGACTACGACTACTGATACTGCCACGACTGCTACTACTACTACTACTACTACTACTACTACTACTACGACTACTACTACTACGACTACTACTACTACTACTACTACTACTACTACTACTTTACTACTACTACCACTACTACGACTACGACCACTGATACTACTACTACTACTACGACTACTACTACTACTACTACTACCACCACTACTACTACGACTACGACTACTACTACTACTACTACTACTACTACTACTACTACTACTACTACTATTACTACTACTACTACTACGACTACGACTACGACTACTACTTACGACGCGGACGACAAAGACGCAGCAACGACGATGTCGACGACAACGACTACTACTATAGCGATGCATACTTCCACGATCACTAGTACTGCGACTAGTAGAAATAAGTTTATCACTACCACTACTACTACTACTACTACTACTACTACTACTACTTCTACTACTACTACTACTACTACTACTACTACTACTACTACTACTACTACTACTACTACTACTGCTACTACCACTACTACTACTACTACTACTACTACTACTACTATTCGTAATACTACTAGTAGTAGTACTACTACTACTACTACTACTACTACTACTACTACTACTACTACTAGATTAACTACTACTACTACTACTACTACTACTACTACTACTACTACTACTACTACTACTACTACTACTACTACTACTATTACTACCACTACCGATGACGACGACGACTACTTCTACTATGACTGTTTACTACTGATGACTACTACTACCAAGTTGCTCTCAACACGCAACAAAATGAGAGTTTGCTCTCAACACGCATCCGGTCGCGCGCCCAGCCACACAAACGCGCGACGAGCCACCGGAAAACCCAACGGGTAGCACAAACCGGCGGTCGCAAACCTGGGGGGCGGTGAAATTCCCCTCCCCCTCCCCGGAGGGGTGGCACCGCCCTGCCTGGAGATTGGGGAGGGGGGGGGACGATCCCCTCCCCGCGCTAAAATCGAACCGATGGTGAGCTTTGTTTGAGCTTCGTTGGAGCTTTGTTCGCGCCCTGCTTGGAGCTTTGTTCGAGCGTTGTGGAAGCTTCGTTGGAGCTCTATCGGCGCCTTGTTGGCTCTTTGCTCGATTTGTTGCAGGGTTGTTTGAGCTCTCTTTGCGAGTTCTGAGGTTTCGTCTGGCTTTGCTTGAGATTTGTTGGAGCTCTGTTGGAGCTTTATTGGAGCTTTGTTGGCGCTTTGCTCGAGTTCTGCTAGAGGTTTATGTGAGCTTTGTTTCAGCGTTGTTCAAGCATTGTCGAAGATGTGTTTGAGCTTTGTATGAGCTCTGTGTGATATTTGTTGAAATTCTGTTTGAGTTTTGTTGGAGCTTTGTCCGAGCTGTGTTTGAGCTGTGGTTGAGCTTTGTTTGAGCTTTGTTTGGGTTTTGCTTGGGCTTTGCTGGAGTTTGTTTGAACTGTGCTTGACCGGTGTGTGCGCTGTGTTTGAGCTTTGCTGGCGCTTTGCTTGAGCTTTGTCTGAGCTTTTTTGGAGCTTTGTTAGAGCTGTGACTGCGCGTTGCTGGAGCCTTCGGTTGAGCTTTGTGTGAGCTTCGTTTGAGCTTTGTCTGAGCTTGTGTGGGCTTTGTGTGAGCATTGTTTGAGCTTTGTTTGAGCTTTGTTTGAGCTTTTTGTCTATCTGTGTTTGAGCGCTGCTTGAGATTTGTTTGGGTTTGTATGAGCTTTGTTTGAGCTTTGCTGGAGCTTTGTTTGAGCTTCGTGTGAGCTTTGTTGGAGTTTCGTTTGAGATTTGTTCGAGCGTTGTTTGAGCTTTGTTTGAGCATTGCTTGAGCTTTGTCCCGTCTTTACTTGAACCTGATTGAGCGTTTGAGATTGTTTGAGATTTGGTTGAGCTTTGGTTGAGCTTTGTGTAAGCTTTGTTTGAGCTTTGCTGGACTTGTGTTGGAGCTGTGTTTGAGCGCTGCTTGAGCTTTGTTTGGGCTATGTTTGAGCTTTACGCTGTGCTTTCTTGGAGCGTTGTTGGAGCTTTGTTTGAATTTTGGTTACGCTGTGTTTAAGCTTTGTTTGCGCTTTGCTTGAGCTTTGTTTGAATGTTGTTGGAGCTTTGATTGAGCTTTGTTTGCGCTTTGTTTGAGCTTTCTTTAGGCTTTGATGCAGCTTTGTTTGAGCTTTGTGTGAGCTTCGTGTGAGCTTTGTTTGAGCTTTGTTTGAGCTCTGTTTGAGCTTCGCCTAAGCGTGGTATGAACGGAGCGGGCGAGGCTGCCTGGCGTAAAACGGACAATTAGCCCTTCCGCACTCCGTTCAGGTTAGAATTCCAGCAGGGGAAAAGGCCGTCACACACACCCCCGTCGGTCGCAGCCCACCTCCCCCCCGCGGGTCCCAGCCAGGGGGTGGGGGCGAGGAGATCCGCCGCTCCCACTCCCCCGGTTCGGGTGGGAGGCTGTTTGCCCCCCCCCCCAATTCGAACCAGGGGGGGAGAGCTTGCCAGTAACAGCAGATGGCGTTCTTTCCCATCTTCTCTCTCCCTGTCCCTGGCCCATACCTGTCCCTACCTGTCCCTATCCCTACATGTCCATCATTTCCTCCCTTCATCATCTTATCATCATTCTTCTTTCTCCGCCCTCCCCCCTCCACCCCCTCCTCCTCACCCTCCTCTGCACATCCCCCCACTGGCCGTACCCACATCCCCTCCTGGTTGGAGAGATGGTGGCGTTCCACCTCCTCCATCCGCGAATTGTGTGGACTCTGCCAAGACCGGGCAAATTTCGTCCCAACCTCCATGGTGCCATCCTACGCGCATCTTTCCATCTGAAGTCCGCGTACAACGACTGCCACAAACAGGCGCAGTGCAAACACGAGATCTCTGGCTGAAGCGCGGCGCGGCGCGGGCCGCGGCGCGGGCCCGCCTGCCGTTGGCGATCTCGGCGTTCAGCTTCTTCGTCTTCGCCTCGCCGTCAAAGCCGGAGAGCAGGGGCGGCTTCCAGCCCACGTCGCCGGGCGTCTTCTCGGTGCCGATGTAGTTGAAGCCCAGACCGGACGCCTCGACGTAGAGGCAGTAGACGACGATCTGGAGCCAGCCGACAAAGGGCACCTGGGAGCCGGCCGAGGAAGGGCGCGGGGCAGGGGCAGGGTCAGGGGGCGAAGGGAGGTGGAGGGAGGCCGAGGGAAGGGGACGGGGAGGGGGAGGTGGACAGGCGGGCGACAGTGGAGGTGGGCGGGGGTGGAGGTGAAGGGGTGTGGTGGGGGTAAGGGGAGGTCAAGCTAGCCAGCTCGAGCGAGTCAAGCATGGCATGCCCATTCCCACCCGCCCTCCCACAACATAAGAAACAGTGATGGCACAACTGGGGGCTGCGCGTTCATTTCGATGCGAGTGGAGGTAAGGGGAGGTGGAGGGGAGGGGGACATGGAGGGAGAGGGGAAGGGGTGGAGGGCGAGGCAGGGATGGGGGTGATCTGGGGCCGGCCGAGGAAGGGCGCCTTGGAGATGGCGGCCAGGCCGTTCGGGATGTCCTCCGGAGAGGACATGATGGACCCTCGCCCTCGCGCGACCGAGCCACGCCAAGTCGCACCCCGCGCCCTGTTTTCCTTGCCGCTCCCTCCGTCTGGAGGCCAGCTCGGTGCGGGTCGGCAGCGGGGGGAGAGAGGTGGGGAGGGGGACCAACAGCGACAGGTGAGCTTCCCCGATCCAGGTCCTGGAAGGCCAGGCCCTTGGACGGGCTGAGGTACCCCGGGAACTTGCCGGCAACCTCGGGCGTGATGTAGCCCATCGTGGCGAGCATGCTCACGCGCCCGTGCTTGATCTCGGTGGAGCGGCGCCTCTTGAAGGCCGCGGCGTCGCCGTCCTCGAGGACGAGGTGGGGCCCCCACCAGACCAGGAGCCGGGGGACCAGGGGACCGGAGCAGGATGACCAGAGGCAGGATCACCAGAGCAGGATGACCCCCACCAGGAGCAGGATGACCAGAGGAGCTGGGGGAAGGGAGGGGAGGGGACGGGCAGCGAGAGGAGGGGGAGAGGGTTTGGGATGGACGCACAGGGGAGAGGAGGGGGACGCGGCACTTGCTTGCTCTGCACTCCGAGAACGGCCGGAGGGGACGGGGGGGGAGGGCGAGGGCGAGGGGGAGGGGCGAGGGGAGGGGTTGACGGAGGAGGACGCGGCCACGGGGGGGGGCCGAGGAGAGGAGCGGGAAGGGGCTCGGACGCGCTGGCCCCCGTCGGGTCGGGTGCCCCCCAAAAAGTCCGAGCCCAGGCCACCGCAGAGTCTGCGGAGGCCTGGCGCGTCCAGCTGTGACGGGGCTGAGCGGCTGACCACGGCTGCCTCGTCGCACCGATGCTCCGAGGTCTGTCCTACGCTCTCAGCGGAGGGCCATCTGAGACACTGGCAGCTGGCCCCTTCGGGGAGGGGGCGCCCCCGTCGCGACGGCTGGACGCAGCTCGGAAACTGGAGCGTATGGATGGAGGGCCTCGCCCCGCCATCCATAGGGATCCCTGCGAGAAGACCCCCTGTCCCACCCACTCCTCCTCCTCCTCTTCCTCCTCCTCCTCCTCCTCCTCCTCCTCCTCCTCCTCCTCCGTCGCATGTCTGGGTCCTGATTCTTTCAGGACGGCGTCCCCGGAAGTCCCGACCCCTTCCCCTGGACCGGTTTTCCATCCCGAGTCTTGTTTGACGGTCCTGGGGCCCGGACACGGCCCCCAAGGGCCAAACGTGTCTGCCCCCAACTTGCCGTCCTGATTTTCTTACGACGCGAATATGTCTGCCCCTGGGTCCTTGCTCAGCCCGGCAGGGTCCCAGAAGCCCACCGGCGCCTGCGGGGTAACAGAAGGACACACAGAGAGACATCCTCCTCCTCATCCTCCACCTGACAAGGGTTTGCTGACACTCTGAGATTTACACTCACATCTGCACCCCCGCCCTGCTGCATCTAGTCCCGAAGCCATGCCGTGTGAGATTAGATTGGCAGGAGCGTCAGCT
Source organism: Prorocentrum cordatum (assembly GCA_963575745.1). Lineage (NCBI taxonomy): Eukaryota > Dinophyceae > Prorocentrales > Prorocentraceae > Prorocentrum > Prorocentrum cordatum. Next base: position 5,504 of record CAUYUJ010010060.1, read on the forward strand.
CCGCAGCGGCAAGAGAGACACCGCTGCTCCCCGGGAGCTCTCCCAGCACACGCCCCGAGCAGCATCCCGGCGCGAGGCCAGTCGTGGCGCCGAAGCACCCCCCGGAGGCCCGGCGAGGCGTGGGACGCACAGAGAAATACAAATACTGTATGTCATCCTCGGAGGCGCACGTCCGACCCGAACATGTAGTACTAAGTCGGGCGTGTCCCCTACAGGGGGACTTTGGGGCGAAACATTTTAAAAACATGTTGAACAAATACCCCCAAAAATACTCAAAAACAGTCAAAGAATCGTCCCCATTGCATTTTTTGGCTATTTTTGAATGCTCCCCCTGTCGAGGGACAGGCCCGACTTAAATACAGTATACCCATCTTGCAGTACATCGTTTCCCGAGCGGTGTGGTCAGAAAGCGCCCGCCACGACGCATATACTGTAAAATGTCTCGGTGCGCGCGTCGCCCCTCGGGGGAACGACGCACACACACACACACACACACACACACACACACACACACACATAGCATAAGTATGTCGGGGTGCCGCCGAAGGCGGCGCGTCGAGGGGAGGGGGGCTCGGCAGCGCAGCGGCCAGCCATTTCCTCCCCAGACCCCCGACGTCGCGTTTTTTTTGTCACAGCGTCGGCTCCCAGAGGTCTGGACTCCTCCTCCTCCTCCTCCTCCTCCTCCTCCTCCTCCTCCTCCTCCTCCTCCTCCTCCTCCTCCTCCTCCCCTTCCCAGGGACTGGCTTCTCCTCCTGAATAGCTTCTGGACGGCCCCGAGGCCAGGCGGGGGCCCCCAGAGGCCGAAAATGACGAAAAGCCTCCCGTCGTGATTTCTGTTCCACCACGCGAGGAGGCCTGGGTTTCTCACTCTGAGTCGTTGTCGACGGCCCTGGGGCCCGGCGAGGGCCCCCAGGGGCCGAAAACAGCGAAAGACTTGCCGTCCACAGTCTTGCCACGACACGATCATGTCTGGGGTTGTGGATGCCATGGCAATGGACTCTCGAACAATCCGATCGTTGAATTAACAGTGTGTTTAAACTGTGTAGAACGTGTTCTAAAGATGTTTCACTAACATCTATATGTACATATACATATATACATATACATGTATACATATACATATGCATATACACATACCAATACACATACACATACATATACACATACACATACACATACACATACACATACACATACACATACACATACACATACACATGCACATACACATACACACACATACATATGCATATGCATATCCAAATACATATGCATATACATATACGTATACATATACCTATACATATATACATATATACATATACATATACATATACATATACATATACATATACATATACATATATATACATATACATATACACATACATACACATATACAAATACATACACATCTACAAATGCATACACGTATACATATACATAAACATATACATATACATATACATATACACATACATATGCATATACATGTACATATACATGTTCTTGAAACATGTTCTAAGACGTCTGGGAACTATTTGCCAGCACGCTCCCCCTCCACCAGTCGACGCCCACAGGTCTGGGGAGCCTGCACGCCGAGCTCGCTCTCGAAGGCGCCCATGGCCACGACCTCCCTCCGCGCGGCGGCGGCCGGCGGAGCCCTCCCCGTGCCGCCGGCGAGCGCCCCGCGCGCGAGCAGCGCGAGGGCGGCGGAGGCGCCGAGGAGGGCGAGGCCCGCGGCCGCGGGCGAAGACGGGCCCGCGGCGCCCGCCGCGGCCGCCGGGGCGCCCCGCGAGGGGGCCAGGGCCTCGGCCTGGGAAGGCGTTGCCTTGCCTGCCGCGGGCGCGACGAAGGAGATGCCGGCGCTGAGGAGGCTGATCGCAGCGGCGGCGACCAGGGCGGCGCCCATGCGGGAATGGAGCGCCTGCCCCTCCCAGCGGCCCCTCCCCCGGGAGGGGGAGGAGCGGAGAGGGAGGAGCGGAGGGAGAAGGAGGGGGGAGGAGGGGAGAGGGGAGGAAGGGAAGCAGTGGGGCGGGAGAAGGGGGGTGAAGCGGGAGAAGAGGGTGGCACCCACGCGGGCATGAGATGCCTGCCCCTCCGCCTCTGCGATGGCTCTTGGCGCGTCCCCCGGCAACGTCCACCCGCTCCCCCTCCACCCTAGTTCCCTCCATCCATCCTCGTCCCCCTCTCAGGGACGAACGAATCCTGCCGTCGCCCAGAGACAACCCAAGAAGGGCGGCAAGCGCGCCAAACGCGCGCTGGCCTCCGGGAAGGCCAGGTTGCAGGAAGCGGCCCCCAGAAAGCCTGTTGCGGCCAATGAGGACACCCTCGGGGAGCGCCATATACGGAAGATTGCCTTGGCGGCGTTCTCCACACCGAGAGGACGGGTGGTGCCACACAGCGACGCGTCCTACGCAGGTGAAGCACTCAAGCATGCGTGCGCGAGGAGAGGCGAAGGGCCCTGACGGAGACTGCCTACGGCGTCCCTTGCCTGTGGCGGGCCTGGCCAGCGGCCTGAGATGGCTACACACCGATCCCAGCGCCAATATGGGCGAGCAGGAGGAGGAGGAGGAGGAGGAGGAGGAGAAAGAGAAAGAGGACTAGAAGGAGGAGGAGGAGGAGGAGGAAGGGAAGGGAACGAGGAGGAGGAGGAGGAGAAGGAGGAAGAAGACCAAAAGGAGTCGGAGTATGAGTAGGAGTAGGAGTAGGCCAAGTTAAGCCGACCCCGCTCACCAGTCTAGCTTGCGCGCAGCCACCTCACTTCCACCACCTCATCACCTTTTCTGCCCCCCCTTCATATTTCCCTGATCAGAGTTTGCCTCTGTAGGGGTCCTAGCGGATTCATATGGTTAGGTAACTTTTTTCGCCGATTTCCGCGGCCCGCCTGGGTGCCCGGGTGCCCAGGTGTCCCGGTGACTGGGTGCCCGGGTGCCATATAGCCCTATAGCCCAATAGCCCTCTAGCCCTCTAGCCTTATAGCCCTATAGCCCTATCGCCTTATAGCCCTGTAGCCCCAAAACCAATAGCCAAATAGCCCTATAGCACAATAGCCCTATAGCCCTATAACCCTATAGCCTTGTAGCCTTATAGCCCTATAGTCCTATAGCCCTATAGCCCTATGGCCCCATAGCCCTATAGCCTTCTAGCCCTATAGCCCCATAGCCATATAGCCCTATAGCCCTATAGCCTCATAGCCCTATAGCCCAATAGCCCTATAGCCAGATAGCTTTAGAGCCTTATGGCCCTATAGTCCTCTCGCCCTAGAGCTCTATAGCCCTATAGCCCTATAGCCCTGAAGCCCTACAGCCCTGCAGCCCAATAGCCAAATAGCCCTGTAGCCCTATAGCCCTATATCCCTATAGCCCTATGGCCCTACAGCCTTATAGTATGATAGCCCATTAGCCCTATAGCCCTAAAGCTCTACATGTATGTATAGGTATGACTATAGCCCTATCGCCCTATAGCCCCATGGCCCCATAGTCCTATAGTCCTATAGCCGAATAGCTCAATGCTCCAATAGCCCTATAGCCCCGTGGCCCGATAGACTCATAGCCCTGTGGCCATATAGCCCTATAGCCACATACAACCAGAGCCCCATAGCCCCATAGCCATATAGTTCTACAGCCCTAAAGCCCTATGACCCCATAGCCCTATAGCCCAATAGCCCTATTGTCCCAAGCTAGAAGCACGGTGGGAAGTGTGGAAAGGGGGCGAAGGGGGGAGAGTACGTTTTGTCAAGCACCAGGCACGCAGCCTAAGCCCAAAGGGCTACGGAAGGAGTCCGAGCCCTACCCACGGCTAAACCCGAAGAGCGGGGGAGGAGAGGTCGAGAGGAAAAGGGACCGGGGGCCCTCGAGGGCCAGAGGGCCACCGGGACCCCACGGACCTCCGGGACCCGGACCCCGGGGCCCGAGGGGGACAGCGGGCCAAACTTTGGCGGGTTTAGCGCCCGCCATGTCCGACGCACCCGCTCTGCGCGGCCCGGCCTCGAACACGATGTAAGCCGGTGCTGGAGTCTGGCGCGCGGGCGTCTGCGGCCGCTCGCGCGCCGGGCCTCCTCCTCCTCCTCCTCCTCCTCCTCTCTCTTCTCCTCCGCCCCTCACCTCTTCTACCTCCTCCTCAGCCTCCTCTACATCCTCTTCCTCTTCTACCTTCTCTACCTCGGGGAACTTCGGGCCCCTCATCACCTCAGCTGACTCGATCTCCGGGAACTCAGCCTTAGCTGCCTGTTCGAGAGCACGCCTACTGGCCCCTCGGGATCTACTCTTCAAAGCCTCATTGAGGGCCCTCTCCGTCAAATGACCATGTTCGTCCACTAGGGACAGGGTTCCTCTGCAAAGCAAATCATGCAACGCAAGGTTGCCACGGGAAGGGTCCATCTTCGTGAGAGGATCGGCGGGCATCCTAGCGTGGGGCATCCACCGCACCTGAGACCCTATCGAGCACAAAGCATCTCGAATCACAGCAAGTTCGATGGCGTTTCTCCTGTCAGCCCTCGAGCCCGCTGAGTTGCGAGAGAGGGTGTCGAACACCGACTTCGCATCCACGACAGAAAGACAGGAGGCGGCCTCGCTGAGCTGACAGTCCTTGGACAGCACGACCGTGAAAGGGGCCTGTCCATTAAACCAGTCAGGCCTCGAGACGTCATTAAAAACAGCGTCCCTGAACAAAACTTGCAACCATTGAGCCTCGGCGGTGGCAGCGGACAGGGCCAACGTCTCCGCAGCCACCGTGCTAGCGACGGCTCTCTTTATCCTCTGGGAGCGCCAAGACAGCACACTAACCCTTGACCGTTTGTTCTGACGAATGCTGCCATCGGCAGCCATGACGATCCACGCTCCCTGGGCTCCACCTCGCCGAGCAGTTCCCGGGCCTCCCGATTCGCTCGCCGTAACGAAGGTGAGGGAAACCGGATCCAGGGACCAGAGGGTAAGCTTTTGCACCCACGACCCCTTGAGAAACTTAACCACTTTGGACAGAACGAGGGCATCGGAGATCAGGGGAGAGGGGAGGGCAGCGGCTAAGAGGGAAGCACTACCGGCCACGTCCGGGCGGCTCTCGCGCGCCAACCACTGCACCTGTGCAGCAACAGTACGATAGGATGAAATCTCATCTTTTGAGAGGGGCAGCTCAGGGCTGGCTCGCCTCTCTCGATCTAGATGCATCTGGCTCAGTTGCTCACGTATGTACTTCTCCTGATCAACCATAATGCGGTCGGCGTGCTGCACGACCCTCCGGCCCGCATACTCAGACTCGCTCTCCTTCCACTTGCCAAAGCAAAAGCGCTTACACAGAGCGTCCCTCAAAGGTCCCATCACGTCATCCCGACCCGAGACGTTGAGATCATCCACCTCAATTAAAACTAGGGCCTCGAGCCGGTCAAGCTTCCCGCGCTTGACCCACAAACAAGGCTCCAGCAGCGACTTGGTGAACCCTTGGCTGCCCAACCATTCAGTCAGAGTGCGATGCCACAGCAATGGCGCATCGTTAAGACCGTATACTGGGGCCACGAGTTCGATGAGCTGCTCCGAGGGGATACTAAGCCCCTGACAGGGCTCCACGAAGATGGCCCCATTGGGCCTGCGAAGACGATCCGACTGGCAGAAAGCATTTTTGGCGTCCGCAACGTGCAAACGCCACCCCATGGACGCGACAATCTGGAGAGTCACCATAATGCTTTCCGATTGGGGGGTCGGGGCATATACGGCAAGAGACTCACCATCTGGGTCCTGGTGCCCGTGAACACACCGGCGGCTCTTGGCCTTGGGGGCCGCTCCCACCCCCTCTTGCGGCTTTAGCCGCCGAACCATTCTGGACGAAAGAATCCGGTCAGGAAACCTCCTCCTCGCCAGCCGAGATTCTTCGGCGGAAAGAACACGCACGGCCCCGGACCCGAGGATGGCCTCCCACTCGGACTTATCCGACACGAGAAACTGCTGGCGCTCGGAGGGGGAGAGGTGCTTCCAGACCACCTCGGCTCCACGAGGCTTCACTGGGGGCCCCGCGTGAGCAAGGCCAGAGAAGGTTGTCTCCGTGAGGCCAGCCCATTCAAACAGCTCCTGCAGGAGGGCCTCGTCTTGCCAGTCGTCCCCGTCGCCTTCCAAGGTGGCCCAGCTGGGGGCCTCTGGGGCCCGGTCGGCAGCTCGACCCTCCGGGGTCCTAGACCGAGCTCTGGCTCCCATGGGACCCTCCAGCACTTGGGGGGCCGGAGCCGCCGGGGCGGCGGACGAAACCCTGGAAGCCCGGGGAAGCGAGACGTCTCGACACAGAGGGCGCACTCGGCCTCCGACTGGGGTAGGCCCATGAGGACCCGGAGCCGTGCCCCCGGAAAGCCCTGACTCTCGCTCGAGGACCATCCTGGCAACGCGAGGCCCTCCCCCGATGTCCTCGGCAGGCGTGAGCCTGGGAGCCACTCGTCGCTCACCAGGCTGCTCCGACCTCCGAGCCTCAGCACCACGCAAGACCGGCGGCTCCGAGCCCGGAGCGAGAGCAAGCTCTGCACTGCCAGCAGGCGGAACTCCGCCGAGAGCGGCAGACCCGGACGCCTCAGACGTCACGCGACCGATGGAACTGGCGGGGAGGGGAAACTCGGTGTCAGCCTCACTGGGCACGGGAGCCAATCTAGGAGCAACTGACGACATCGGGGGGGCCGGCGGAGCGGTCACGGCAGGATCCAGGTTCCTCGTGGCCGGTGATGGTTGAAGCTGGTCCCCCTGCTCGGCCCGATCATGGGCCTCTTGAGGCGGAGGGCCCTCTGAGGCCACGTCCACCGCACCGATGCGCCTCCCCGGGGCCCTGACCTGCCCCCGCAGAGCGTCAAACCTTTCCGTGTCCAAAAGCTCGGCCCCTAGGGCCTCCTGACGGGTCGCGGGCCTGACCTGCTCCTCGGAACACTTTAAGAGCCGAGTCCGCATGGCGACCCAGACCGTGCTGCCGGTCTGATGCACCACAACTCCCGGGCCCGTCCAACGATCACGCTGCAAATTGTGAGAGCGGTTCGTGGCGGTGACGCGTCTCCACACGTACACCCACTCGCCGGGCTTAAACACCTTATCCGAGTGTAGCCGGCCTCGCGAGGCTTCAGAGAGGCGAGACCGAGCGTCCATCGAGGCGAGAGCTCTCCTGGCCTCTTCCCGAACCCGATGGCGACGAGCAAACTCTGCCGCCGCGGAGTCCCCGTCGGGACCCTCCCGGAGCACATCCTCACAACCAACGAGATCCATGGCGTCATCACTGAGGAGGGCCCGAGGGATCCGGGGGTTACAACCGAACACCAGCTGCGTGGGACTGAAACCACCTCGATGGTACGACCGATTCTTGTGAGCGACGCACTGAGCCAGGATCTCCTCAACCTCGACGGCCGTGGAGGGGTTGAGGGCCAGCGACGCCTTAGACAGGGCGTCCTTCAAAATCCCCCCGTGCCTCTCACATTTCCCGTTCCAATGGGGGGAGTTCGCTGGGACGACCTGGTGGAACACTCCCTCGTGCTCGCAGCCACGGCTGAATTCGCGCTCGAACTCCCCGCCCCCGTCCGAAACCACAACCTCTGGGACACCAAATGGCCTGATCCACCACTGAAGGAAAGCCCTCCAGGTCACTAGAGCCGTGTCGTTGGGGAGAAGGCATGCCTGCTGATATGACGTCCCATGGTCAATAATGTTCAACACTGGAGCCGAGTGGCCGTCGACCTCCATGTAGAATAGATCGACCGCCACAACCTTATTGAACTGATAGGTGCGAGGAATGTGGGCGTGCCTTCGCCAGTGTGGTCTAGCATGAGCCTCACATGCTGAACATCTGAACTCCTCCTTAACCCACTTGAGAACATCTTCTCTCGCGCGGGCGACTCGGAGAGTACGCAAAAAGTCGGAGCGATTCGGATGACCCAAGTTAACATGCAGCTTGTGGACCTCCTGCTGCAGAGCTGGCTCCAGCTCGGTACTAGGTCGGCCCCCAGAGGCCTCCGACACCGGGACCCCCCGGACCGAGCGTCGAGGCGGAGGTCTCGTTTCCGGCTCGTCTTGATCTGACTCGCCTTCGCCCCCCGGCACCTCGGCGGGAAACGAGGGTGGGTCTTCTTCCGAATCGCAATCAGAGCGGGCCAGCAGCACCTCCGGGTGATGGTAAACCCACCCGGCAGCCTCAACGCCCATAGCAAGCGCCGCGATCAGAGCATCAGGATACCGCTCAGCAAGACGTGTCCTGCGCCCTCCCTCCAATGGCACATGCTCATGCTGGCCCGAGCACGTGCGAACACAAGGAGACATGAGAGAGTCAGAGTTGCCCACTAAGACGGTTCTCTTCCGGGAAAACCCCCCACTCTTATCCACGGACAGCCCGAACTCGCATTGGTCGGTACGACGGGTCAAGACCCCCGGGGCCCTCATCACCTCCTGGATAGCTCCCAGCTCGAGAGAGCTAGCCCGCTCGGGCTGCTCGAATAAGAAATACCTGCCACGCTGAAGCTGATACTGGGCAATCATGGCACACAGCTGCATGCATTCGAGCCCTCGCTGCTCTTCTTCAACGAGCCTGTCGGGATCCATGGTGTCCCAGAATGGCACCCGAGCGATGCTGAACGCTTTGCAGACAGGAGACATGATGATCACGAGAGGCTCATCTGCAGCGATCCGCCGCCACAGCTCGCTGCGGCCCTTAGGTGTGCTAAGATCCTTGCCCGTCAGGATGTCGAACGCCGGCGACACGGCGCATCCCCGCCGCCTTAGTTCCTCGGAGACCCGGGGACGCATGAACACCTCCATGACCAGAGTGCCCCCCCTTCAGCCCTCCGCCCGCTGATCCCGCGCCCTGAGGCGCCGGCCTGCCCGGAGGCCCGGACCTCCTAAGACCCGCGCCGAGGCCTCGCGGACCTTGCGCGGCACTGAGGGCCCCACCAGGGCCTCAGGCACGGCTCCGGCTAGGGCGGCGGCCGCGAAGCGGTCCTCGACAACGTACGAGAGGGTGTCATCTAGGGCCCCCGCCTCCTCCTCTCCTTCCTTCTCTGGCTCTCCTCCTCTAGTCTTCGCCACCTCCTCCTCCAGACCTGACTCGAACCACAGGAAGACCTCAGGGGGGCTGAGCTTCCTCTCAGGAGCGACCCGTGCTTTCGAGATGGCATCATCGATCTCAGCGCTCGCGACTGCGCCCCACGGTTGGCTCAAGAAACTTCGGCCGTCACTGTCCCCGACTTCTATCCACCTGGTCCGGCTTGGGACCGCGCAGCGCGGGGCTCTGCCCCCGCACCTTTCTATAGAAAGAGCCAGGAAAAAGGTGGACGCGAGATCGCCCTCCACCGGAGTGCGCTTCCACCCCAGACGAGGCTGAAGATCGGAGGCCTCCAGAAATCTCTGAGCGGACCGGTCCCAAATCCCTTGGATCAAACCTCTGCCGAAAGCATGATCTTCTTTCCTGGACCTGGAATGGTAGACCTGAAGGTTTCGAAGAAACAGGTCCTGGGGCCTCGCGGGCGGCGCGCCCGGCTTCCTCAGCGCCTCAAGCGCCTCCAACAGTGGCGCTCCGGCGTCGTTGACGTGCTCCGAGGTGTTCAGCTCGGTCCTCCTGACGCCGAGGACGTGCCCTGCTGCTGCTGCATCTGCGCCTGCATGTTCATCATCATGGCCGCAATCCTCCCGAGATCCTGGTCCGAGAGGCTCGGCGCGGGCAGCTGCGCGCGCATCTCCCTCTCCTGATTGACGAAACTCTGGACCGTGCCCCACACTCTCTCGTTGGCCTTGGCCTGGGTCTCGATGCAGATCTTCATGTCGGACAGCGCGATCTGCATCTCGGTCGTCGTCATGGGCCGAGCCTCCGAAGGTCCTGGTGGTTTGGCCGTGGCTCCGGCTGCTCGGCTCGCCGCCCTCTGCGCCGAGTAGTCGATCGCCCGGCCTCCTGAGGTGATCATCGTCGGCGCGGCCGCCTCCAGCTGCGCCGGGGAGGGGTGCTTGTAGGGCACCTACCCTTCGCTCACCGGGACGTAAAGGTTCTGGGGAACCGGAGGGATCCCCGCCGCCGACACCTTCGCCGTAGGTCCGCTCCCCTCCTGGATGCGTCGAGCTCGCTGAGGCTCCGGCCCCGGCGTCCACGGATCGGGTGGCAAGATCGGGAAATGGCCGTTCTTGTACGCCTCCACCATCCGAGCTGCCTTCGCCTTGGCATCCGCACGGTTGACCTTGCCCGCCTGCTTGTCGATCTTGCGCTTCTCGGCCTCGAAGATCTCCTCCGACGTCTTGTCCCTCAGGAAGAGGCGCTGGGAGCACTGCCGGCAGTGCTCGTAGGCGCTGGTGGAGTTGCTCCCCGACTTGCGAGCCCACGGCGGGTGAGGACACGAGTCGGCGGGGAAGCTCTCGACGAACGTCTTCGGAAGCGTCTGGCAGAGGTGCTTCATCCGGCCCAGGATGTACGTCATGCTGACCAGGCGCAGGTACCAGTTGCGCCAGCGATACTCGTACTTCCCTAGCTGCATGCGGCCGTCCTGGAAAAGCTCCTTCTCGTTCTCCTGCATCCCCTCGTCCCTCAGGGTGTCCTCGAGAGTCTCTGGAAGCCGCTCCCACTCCTGTCCTGACGACACCTCGCTGTCGCTCTCGATGATGGAGCCCAGCAGCTTGCTGCGCCTCGGAGTCCCCGGCTTGCTGCCGATCCCCGTGGTCTTCAGGACGGGCTTCTTGCGATCTGGCATCCGATCCTGCGTCGTTGCTCTCCGGGCTGGTCGAGGCCAGGTTGAGCTCCCTGACGTCTTGAACCGGACAGGCTACGGACCCGCTGCTCCCCGGGACTCCCGAGGCTTTCGGATCCCGGACCCTGGAACCCAAGACAGAGCCAGAGCGAGAGAGAAAGGAGAGAAAAGCTGAAAGCACAGGCTGCTCCCGGCCCTCACTGCCCGCCCCCCTTCGGTCCTGAACCAGGTGCGGCATGCAGCCCGCGGGCAGGCTCGCCTTCAGGTCCTCGGGGATGCTGAAGTACTCGGGAGCGCAGTGGATGAGAGAGACCGAGCGATGCCCGGACGGCATCCTGAAAAGCTGCCTCACGACTCTGTCCCCGCAATCTGTCACGGTCATCTCGTCGGCCTTCAGATCAATGTTGGCCTCGATCATCTCAAGAAACTTGGCGGGCAGGATCGGCGGGACCTGGCCCTCTAGGATCAGAAACTCGATGAATCCGCATCCCGCCAGAGAACATGGCACCCAGGCCCTGCCCACCGTCTTGGCCAATCCACCGATGCCTGAGGCCTTGCGGCCCTCGAGCGGAGTCCAGTCGACGAACACGAAGTAGCCACGCTTGCGAAAGGCCTCGACCAGGTTCTTCACGTCCGGGGTTCCGATGAGGGCCTGGCCTGCTGCCGTGTCCACCAACGCGTGATCCCTCATACTCTTGAGCGAAACCTCCGGCGTCTCCAACTGGCCGATCGGGCCAACCCACTGTTCGACGCTGAAGGTCGCCCACGTGGATGACTCAGCAGCTTCACCGGCAGAGAGGACGATGATCGAGTCGAGGTCGGCCTCGAGCTCGTAGTCGTCAGAGTTGCACGGATACTGGCCCAGCTGCGTCATCCCCGCGTCTACGAAGAAGATGGTCTGCTTCAGGTCGTGGACGGCCACGAGCCCGTCGCAGTAGCTCTCGTCGAGGTCGGCCTCCGACTCGAGCTCCATCGTCACAGCGTCAGTCAAGAACGAGGGGTCCCCGTCGGCGTTGGAGTAACAGAAGAACCCAGGAGAGGACCCTTTCGTCGCGGCCGAGGATGAGGCTCCCTTCTTCTCGTTATTGATCCGGTCCAGCTTCGATCTGCAGGGCTTCCTGCAGTCTTCTGCCCAGTGTCCGCGCTCACCACAGTTGGCACATCTCGTCTTCTTCTTCAGGTCGGCTGAGGTGATGCGACGGTATCCGGGCTTGGACGCGCGCCTGCGGTCGAAGAATTCACGATCAACCTTGCGAGTGGCCTTCATTTTGCGAGCCTCGGTCCAAGTCCTGCGTTTTTCCTTCCCGATCTTTTCCTCGACG
>CAUYUJ010010060.1:22500-30559 GCA_963575745.1 Prorocentrum cordatum
CCCTCGCCCCTCCTCCCCCCTCATCCCCAACCTCCTCATTCTCCCTATCCTCCCTCGCCCCTCCTCCCTCCTCCTCTGCTGCCCTCCCTCGCTCTCCCTCCTCCCTCCTCCCTCCTTCCTCCTCCCTCCCTCGCTCCTCCCTCCTCCCTCGCCCCATCCTCCCTCGCCCCATCCTCCCTCGCCCATCCTCTGCTGCCCTCCCTCCTCCCTCGCCCCTCCTCCCCCCTCATCCCCAACCTCCCCATCCTCCCCACCCTCCTCCGGTCTCGAGCGGGCGGGCGCTCTCGACTCCACCTGCGACAGCACAGCCGCATCCCACACTCCCACTCTCATCTGGCCGCACCGGACACGGCTGCTCGAGCAGCGCTGCCGCTCCGCTCCTTCTCCGCACATAGGCCTCCACACCCAACCCCCTTCCCTCAGCCAGCCTTTTACGTATCCCTCCACCCCTCCTCCCCTGCCCTCTTCTCTGCCACCCCCCCCGCCCCTCCCCGAGACCTCCTCCCCCAGCTTCTCGATCCCTCCTCCGATGTCGCCCCTCCCCCTCTGCCCCAGGCCCACTTCCCCATCTACCTCTGGCACCCCCAGCCCCCCTCCGCCTACCCATCCCCTCCCCCCCTCCCCCCCAAGGAGCGCGCCTGGAATCCAATGCATCGCTGCGTTCGCTGGCGCAGCTGGTCCGAGCGGCCCAGGCGGCCCGAGCACGCTGGTGAAGGGCGGGGTCGGAAACGGGCAGCTCCAACGCGGCAGCCCTCTCTCTTCATTCCACACATCACACCGCCTCCGCTCCATCCTCCCTCTAGTCTAACATACCTCTACATACCTCCACATACCAACACAAATGCATAGACATAGCCATATTGAGTACAACTGCGTATGCATATACATATACCTAAACATGTACGAATCCGCCGATCCAGTCGACGTGTATGAGAAGCCCTTCGACGCGAGGCCAGCCCAACCCAAACTGAAGCACGCCAGGCTCCTTCTAATCGTCGTCGTCGTAAGGGAGATCGAACAAGTCAGGGGGGATCGAATAATGTCGCAATTACGTCGAAGGGAAGCCCCTTCCATCTGTCCCTTCCCCGCCAGGGAGGTTGTCCCAGCAGGGGGCCCAGGGAAGTGGTCCGACCGGGGGGCCCCGCGGGGGAGGATCCCCGTGGGGGGTCCCCAGGGACGTGCCGGGGGGTGGCCTCCCTCACGGCCGGGGAGCTCAGGACCCCTCCCCCCGCCTCGGCCCCAGCTCCAGCCCCCCGGCCCCGGCCCCAGCCCCAGCCCCAGCCCCGATCCCAGCCCCAATCCCAGCACCAGCCCAAGCCCCGATCCCAACCCCCCACCCCAGCCCCGACCCCAGCCCCGGTCCATGTCCCACCCAGCCCCGGCCCCGGCCCCGGCCCCAGGCCCCAGGTGGCCCCTCCCCCGCTGAGGGGCTTTCCCGCTCCTCCTCCTCCTCCTCCTCCTCCTCCTCCTCCTCCTCCTCCTCCTCCTCCTCCTCCTCCTCCTCCTCCTGCTTCTGCTTATTATTCTTCTTCTCCTCCTCCTCCTCCTCCTCCTCCTCCTCCTCCTCCTCCTCCTCCTCCTCCTCATCATCATCATCATCTCATCATCATCATCATCATCAGCATCATCATCATCATCATCATCATCATCATCATCATCATCATCATCATCATCGCATCATCGTCATCATCATCCATCATCATCATCATCATCATCATCATCATCATCATCATCATCATCATCATCATCATCATCATCATCATCATCATCATCATCATCATCATCATCATATCATCATCGTCGTCGTCATCATCAGCAGCAACATCATCATCAGCAGCAGCATCATCATCGCCATCATCATCATCACCACCACCACCATCATCCTCATCCGCATCCTCATCCTCATCATCAGCATGATCATCAGCAGCAGCAGCATCATCAGCATCATCATCAGCATCATCAGCATCATCAGCATCATCATCCCCGTCATCATCATCATCACCACCACTACCACCATCATCATCATCATCAACAACAACAACATTATAATAATCAGCAGCATCAGCATCATCATCATCAGCATCATCATCATGATCATCATCATCATCATCATCATCATCAGCAGCAGCAGCAGCAATATCATCATCATCAACATCAGCAGCAGCAACATCATCATCAGCAGCAGCAGCATCAACATCATAATCAGCATCGCCATCATCATAATTATCAGCATCCTCATCATCATCAGCATCATCATCATCAGCAGCAGCATCATCATTATGATCTTCATCATCAGCAGCAGCATCATCAGCAACATCACCATCTTCAACAGCAGCATCATCAGCATCGCCATCATCATCATCATCATCATCATCATCATCATCATCATTATCAGCGTCCTCGTCTTCATCAGCATCAGCATCATCATCATCATCAGCATCATCAGCATCACCATCGTCAGCCTCATTATCATCCGCATCCTCATCCTCATCATCATCACCATCAACATCATCAGCAGCATCGTCATCGTCAGCATCATCAGCACCAGCAGCATCATCATCAACATCGTCACCACCCATCATCACGATCGACATCATCGTCGTCATCATCATCATGTTCATTTCCAGTATCATCATCAGCATCATCATGATCATCATCATCATCATCGTCATCATCGGCATCATCATCATCATCATCATCATCATCATCATCATTACCATCATCAGCAGCATCATCATCATTCTCCCCCTCCCCCATCCCGCTCCCCTCACCCTCCCCCTCCCCCTCCCCTTCCATTCCCCCATCCCCCTTGTCCCTCCCCCTCCTCCTCCTCCTCCTCCTCCTCCTCCTCCTCTCCTCCTCCTCCTCCTCCTCCTCCTCCTCCTCCCTCCTCCTCCTCCTCCTCCTCCTCCTCCTCCCCCTCCTCCCCCCCCCTCCCCCCCCCCCTCCTCCTCCTCCTCCTCCTCCTCCTCCTCCTCCTCCTCCTCCTCCTCCTCCTCCTCCTCCTCCCCCTCCCTCCACCGCCCGCCCCATGTCCTGAGCCTGTGGCAGGGTCATGAACTCGTCGCTGTCGTTGCCGTCGTGGTCGTCGTCGTCGTCCCTATGGGTCGGCGGCAACGGCCGTAAGGCCTGCAGAATCTCAGGCCTCTTGGCCGTTGCTTACATATATACACGCACGCACCTGTACTCAGACACTTGCATAGACATACACATGCACAGACGCATATGCATGTGAACGTGCAGCGTGCATGTGAATACGCAGATGCATTTGCATACGCATGCACACACCTACATAGTTATATGTATACGCGTGTGTAAGAATGGTAATATGTGTATGCGTGTAAACGGTCACGAATTTATGGATGTGTGCATATGCATACACACACGTGTACGCACGCACGCATACATACAGACAGACAGACAGACAGGTAGACAGACCGACCGACCGACCCACAGGCAGACAGACATACTGTACATACATTACATTACATTACAATACCTTGCGTTACATTACATTACACTACATTACATTACATTACATTACATTACATTACAGTACATTACATTACATTACATTACAATACGTTACAGTACATTATATTACATTGCATCACCTTACAATACATTACAATACATTGCAACACCTTACATTATATTACAATACATTACATTACATTACATTACATTACATTACATTACATTACTTTACACTACATTACATTACATTACATTACAACGCATTCCAATACATTACATTACAGTATATTACATTACATTACTGTACAACGCATTGCAATACAGTACAGTACATTACATTATACTACATTACAGTACATTACATTACATTACATTACATTACACTACACTGCACTACACTACATTACATTACATTACATACATTTATTCATTCAACCATACATGTATATATACATGCATACATGCATACATACATACGTCCATACATACATGCATACACACATACTTACATATGTATATAAAATTGTGAGTGGTGCATATACGTCTATGTTTATACATATGGAAGTGTGTGTATATATATGTAGATATGGATACGTATGTATGCACAAAAACACTCACACAAATAACTGTATAACTATCTACACACTCCTACTTATATATATGTGTATATATATATACATACATATACACACGTGCACACAGATAAGCGTCTGTACCCGCCACCGTGTCCCTGGGCGCGAGTTGGATCGTCCTCAGGTCCTTGTTGGAGACCCAGCCCCCCAATCCAGACCGAAAATCGCCAAATCCCCTGGGGATCCCCGCGTGGGCCCTGGGGCTCTCCGCGTCTCTCCGCACGACTTGCTCGGGCCCAGGAGGGGCCTCAGAGGCCACGAGGGCCCCAAGAGGCTCGGGAGACGGTCCGAGAGGGCCTGGAGGCGCCGAGCGATCGGTCGAACGCGCCCAGGACGGCTTCCACACGGCCCCAGATGCCCCCAAGACGCCCCAAGAGGCGTCCAAGAAGCCTCCTACGAGGGCCCCATTGATTGTCCTGTGGTTTTTGAACGGTTTGCGCGTTCTCGCCTTTTCGGTTCCCCGACGCTCCAAGACAGCCCAGGAGGCCCCCAAGATCGAGATCGGCCCAAGACGGCCCAGGAGGCCTCCAAAAAAAAGGATTGTCGTTCCGCCCGCTTTTGTTACGCCCGCTTCTGTTTCGCCAGTTTTTGTTTCGTCCGCTCTTGTTTCGTCCGCGTTTGATTTGCCAGTTTTTGTTTCGCCCGCTTTTGTTTCATCCGCCGCTTGTTTCGCCCAGCTTTGTTTCGTCCGTTTTTGTTTCGCCCGCCTTTTGTTTCGTCTGTCATTGTTTCGGCCGTTCTGGTTTGGCCCACTTTCGCATCGCGTGTTTTCGATGCTACTTCATAGCACTCGAGATCAGACGAATTACAGCTGGGCGAATTTTCAACCGGGCGGATCCATTCTGGTCGAAATTTCAACGGATGAACTGAAAAGTGCCGATTGAAACAAAATGAATTAAGACCAAACGAATCAGGACCAAACGAACAACGGATGAAATCAAACCGGGCAAATCATGAAACCGGATGAATTCAAACTAGGCGACTGAAAATCGGATGAGTCCAAAAATAAGCACATGCTACAAAAGTGAGTTCACATCGGATGAACTCAGGCTGGATGGATTCACCCCGGGTGAATTCAAAACGGATGAAATCAAACTGGGCGAATTAACACCAAACGCATGATAACAGGGTGAATTCAAAACGGATGAGTGTGAAGTGGGCGAATCTGAAGTAGACGAGCTTCATTTCGGTGAGAAAACATTTGGGTGAATTGGATGAGTACTCTGTAGGGTACATAGAACAGTCTACATCGAGCGACGCTCTATTCCGTGGACTCGAGCGAGACTCCAGCGAAACGAGCCCTGGCGAAACCAGACGGCCGAACCAAGCCCCAGCGAACCGAGTTGAGCGCATCGAATCGGGTAAACCACGCCCCGGCGAAGCGAGCCCCGGCGAACCAAGCCCCGGCGAACCAAGCCCCGGCGAACCGAACCCCAGCGAACAGAGACTCCGGCGAGTCGAGTCCCAGCCTCCACCCCTCCCTCCTCCCTCCGCTCTCCCCCCCGCCCCGCCCTACCCCCTTCCCTCCTTGGCCCGGGCACCCGAGTGGGTCCCCTGCCCCATCGCGCAGCGGGACCCCCAGGCTTTGGGGTTCACGTCCAGCGTCTCATTGCCACCGCCTCCCCTCCCAGTCCTGTGCAGTCCTCCTCCTCCTCCTCCTCCTCCTCCTCCTCCTCCTCCTCCTCCTCCTCCTCCCCTCCTCCTGCTCCTCCTCCTCCTCCTCCTCCTCCTCCTCCTCCTTCTCCTCCTCCTCCTCTCCTCCTCCTCCTCCTCTCCTCCTCCTCCCCTCCCCCTCCCCCTTCCCTCCCCCTCCCCCTCCCCCTCCTCCTCCTCCTCCTCCTCCTCCTCCTCCTCCTCCTCCTCCTCCTTTCTCTCCTCCTCCTCCTCCTCCTCCGTTCCTTTTCCTTATAGATACTCCCTCCCTGTCCGCACCCCGAGGCTTTGGCGTTCACTCCACCGTCTCATTGCCACCCCCCCGCCTCCCCTCCCCAGTCCTGTGCAGTCCTCCTCCTCCTCCTCCTACTCCTCCGCCTGCTCCTCCTCCTCCTCCTCCTCCTCCTCCTCCTCCTCCTCCTCCTCCTCCTCCTCCTCCTCCTCCTCCCTCCTCCTCCTCCTCTTCCTCCTCCGCCTCCTCGCTCCTCCTCCTGCCTCCTCCTCCTCCTCCTCCTCCCCCTCCCCTCTCCCCTCCCCCTCACCCCTCCTCCTCCTCCTCCTCTCTCCTCCTCTCCTCCTCCTCCTCCTCCTCCTCCTCTTCCTCCCTCCCCCTCCCCCCCCC
This sequence comes from Prorocentrum cordatum, assembly GCA_963575745.1. Lineage (NCBI taxonomy): Eukaryota > Dinophyceae > Prorocentrales > Prorocentraceae > Prorocentrum > Prorocentrum cordatum. The sequence goes on from CAUYUJ010010060.1 coordinate 28,885, forward strand.
CTCCTCGCCTCCTCCCCCATCCCCCTCCCCTCCCCCTCCCCCTCCCCCTCCTCCTCCTCCTCCTCCTCTCCTCCTCCTCCTCTCTCCTCCTCCTCCTCCTCCTCCTCACTCTCCTCCTCCTCCTCCTCCTCCTCCTCCTCCTCCTCCTCCTCCTCCTCCTCCTCCTCCTCCTCCTCCTCCTCCTCCTCCTCCTCTCCTCCTTCCCCCCCCCCCCTCCTCCTCCGCCTCCTCCTCTCCTCTCACTCCTCACTCCCTCCTCCTCCTCCTCCTCCGCCTCCTCCTACCCCACAGCCGCCCCATAGCCACCACCTCAGCCTCGAGCACGGGGCCGCCGCCTCGAGAGCGGCCTGTCCCCGGCCCCCGGATCAGCTGCCCGGCCTCCGCGGCTCAGCCCCCCTTCTCAATCTTACGGATCCTGGACATCACAACCCCGTTCGGGTTCTTCACCTGGGGGGGGGAGCGAGACGGGGGGGGGAGGGGGAGGAGGGGGAGAGAGAGGGGGAGGAGGGAGGAGAGACGGGGGGAGGAGGGGGAGGAGGGCGAGAGAGAGGGGGACAAAGACGGGGAGACGACGGGATGGGACGGAAGGGGGCGGCGGAGGAGGAGGAGCAGGAGCGGGAGCACGACGGCGAAGCAGGGGCGCGCAGGAGGGTGAAGACCCGGTCGATCAGGATGTAGCTGTTCTGGCCACCGTCTGTCCCCATGACCTGCCGGCTCGTATGCACCCCCTCCTGTCCCTCCTCGCTCCCCCGTTCATGCGCCCAGTCCCCTGCCTCTTCTCCCCTCCCCGCTCTCTTCCCCACTCCCCTCCCCCTCCCCTCGCTCATCCCAGTCGCCAACCCAGCCCTCGCGTCTTCCTTTCCCTCACCCTCATCCCGCGCTCTTCCCCTATTTCCCCTACATCGCCACGCCCCCATGCCTCACACCCTGCCACTGCCCGACTCCCCATCCCCCTCCCCCCAGGCCTCTCTACCCTCTGCACCGTGTGCGAACGAGCGGACTGGGTACGTCGTCTCTTCAGGCGAGGGGGGAGGGACTTCCGCCCCTCTCTCGGATGCTCCCCCTCCCTCCCCCTACCCTTCCCCGATCCCCACCTTCCCGATCATACTCCTTACCCTGCCCCGCCTCTCCCACCTCTCGCCTTTCCCCACCGGCCGGTAAGTGGGCGGTTGAGCGCAAGGCGCCCTGGACCCAGGCGGGCGCGGGCCAACCGCGCCAACCGCGAGGCGCCGCAAAGAGATCTACAACATGCAGGGCAGGAGGAGGAAGGAGGCGAAGGGGGATCAGAAGGAGGGAAGGAGGAGGGAAGGAGGAGGAAGGAGGGAGGAGGAAGGAGGAAGGAGGAGGAAGGAGGGAGGAAGGAGAGGGGGCTGAGGAGGGGGAGGAGGAGCGGGAGCGGAGAGGGAGGGGGGGGGCAAAGGAAGGGGGAGGGCAAGGGAAGGGCAAGTGGAAAGAAGGAAGGGGGGGGGGGGGGAAAGGGAGGGGAGGCTGGCGACCCGCCAAGGAGCAATGTGTATTGTTTCTTGTGTTGATTTTTGTATGGTATATCTATATCTATATATATATATATACATATATATATATATATATCAAGACCCAAAGAAATGCCCTCTATTAGAACGCTGCATCGGCCTCTGCTGGGGGAGAAAGCAGGAATCCCTCCAGCAGGCTCCTG
>CAUYUJ010010061.1:0-17500 GCA_963575745.1 Prorocentrum cordatum
ACTACTACTACTACTACTACTACTACTACTACGACCTACTACTACTACTACTACTACTACTACTACTACTACTACTACTACTACTATTACTACTACTACTACTACAACTACTACTACTACTACTACTACTACTACTACTACTACTACTACTACGACTACGACTACGACTACGACTACGACTACGACTACGACTACGACTGCGACTGCGACTGCGACTACTACTACTACTACTACTACTACTACTACTACTACTACTACTACTACCACTACTACTACCACTAGTACTACTACCACTACTGGGCTGGTGCCCCTGGGCTGCATCCGCCACCGTGCCGCCTGGCACGTTGAGGCGTGCAAGAATGCCAAGTGCTGTCTGGTTGGGCCTCTCCAGGAGGCTCAAGTGGCCTCCAAGAAGCCACATGAGGCTCCCAAGTGGTCCCCAAGAGGCCCCCAAGAAGCCCCCCGAAGCCCCAAGCGGCTCCCAAGAGGCCCCCAGACGGCATGCAGGAGGCTTTAAAACTGCCTCCAACTGGCTTCCGAGAGGCCTCCCACGATGTCCCGGCGATCAGCATCATCATCATCATCATCATCATCATCATCATCATCATCATCATCATCATCATCATCATCATCATCATCATCATCATCATTATCATTATCATCATCATTATCAATATCATCATCATCATCATCATCATCATCATCATCATCATCATCATCATCATCATCATCATCATCATCATCATTATCATTATCATCATCATTATCAATATCATCATCATCATCATCATCATCATTATCATCATCATCATCATCATCATCATCATCATCATCATCACCAACATCAACATCCTCGTCGTCGTCGTCGTCGTCATCATCAGCATCAACATCAGCACCATCATCGTCATCGTCATCGTCATCGTCATCATCAGATGGCCCCAAGAGGCCTCCAAAAGCCCGCAGGAAGCCCCACCGTAGCCATTTTGGCTCAAGTCTTCCAGAAAGCGTCCGGCGAGAGCGCGCCCGCTGCGAGCCTGGGGGCGCTGGTGTAGGCTTCTCCGCGATGCCGGGTGCCAAGCGTGGGGTGGAGCCCACCGTGGAGGAGGAGGCCGGCTGCTCGGAGTCGAAGCTGCGCAGGCTGATGAGCTCCAGCAGCGAGGAGGAGCCGGACGAGAGGGGCTTCATGTACCAGTGCTCGGTCTACGAGTGGAGAAACAGGCGGATGGAGTGCGCCACCAGGGACGACAAAAGATTCTCCTCAAAGCGGCAGGCGCTCCTCTACGTCGCCAAGCGGAACAGCGACAGCCTGGAGCGCTTCGCCGCCCACACTGGCAGGGCATGGGGCAGCATGTTCGACTCCGAGGTGTACTCCCTGAGCCCCAACATGCCCTTCCAGCTCGAGAGTTTCCTCGAGCTTCCCGACGCGAGCCTGTTGAGGTACAGCCAGGAGGTCGGGAGCGCACTCAGCCGGTTCAAGGCGCCCGAAGGGGCCGTCTACCGCTGCGCTCCCGTGTCGCTGGAGACCACGCCAGCCTCCGAGCTGTGGGGCATCCTCAGCGCCTGAGCGCCGCGGGCGCTTGGGCACAGGGCGGGCGCACGGCCTCTGGGGTGAGGTTGCCAAGGGGAGAACTTGAGCGGGCGTCGGGCATCCAGGATTTGGGTTGTCTTCGTGCCCGTCAAACCGCCAGAGTCCTTCGAGGACCTATGGCAAGTCCTCAGTTTCTCCCGTGCGGTCTGCCAGGTCTCGGCTGGCACCCGAGGGGGCGACGGCCAAAGGGCCGCCGTTCCTTTTGGCTTTGCGCGGCGTTAATTCGAAGCCCTGGGTGATGAATATATCGAAGACGCCACTTCATTATTCCATTTTCACTTGCCATGTGCGCCAGGGCGCAGCGTGGAGTTCGGCACCACCGTCGGATCAGATGGTGTTCGCCGGCCTGGGCGTTGCTTCGTTCCAAAGGCGTTCGGAGCATCGCTGCTACACTGACTGCTGTAGGCGCTGCGCTGGCATGCGCGATTTCCGGTGCTTAGATATTACGAGCGGGGATGCATGTTCGTTTTTCTTCAGGCGTTGCTTGTCTTCTTTGTCTTTCCATTGTCAGAATCACAGCTCCGCTCTGGCGCTGAAGTTTAAAGGGCTAAAGATGCCCTCGCTGAAGGACCTGAGGCTGGTGCTCCTGATCTGGAATCAGGCTCCCACTAGCTGCTCCGCACATTCCCCGCTTATGTTCATGCAGGCACCTGGTCTCGTAGGAAAAAAACGCAGGAAGCCCCCAAAGGCCTCCAAGAGGCCTCCTCCCCCTCCTCCTCATCTCATCTGCCTCTCCGTTATCATCATCATCCCCCTCTATCCTGCTCCTCCCCCATCCTCCTCCCTTTTCCCCAAGGGTTTCAACAACGGCTGGGGGAACACCTGGTCCAACACCTGGGCCACACTTCGCCGTATTGCTTGGCCGCATCGGCGTTTCCAAATGGCAAGGGGCGGCGGTGATTCGCCGCAGGCGTCTGACAGAGACCTTCAGAGTCCCAGGAGACCCCCAAGCCCCCCCCCTGACGTCCCCAAGAAGACCCCTACGGGCCCCAAGAGACCTGAAACATGCTTCCAAGAGGCCCCCGAGAGGCCTCTCAGGAGAGCCCAACAAGCCTCCAAGCGTCCGCGGCCTTTCTGGGGCCTCCCCCTTGACCCCCCTTCCGGGTGGACGGAGAGAGACAGAGGGAGGGCGAGAGAGAGAGAGAGGACGAGAGAGAGAGAGAGAGGACGAGAGAGAGAGAGAGGGCGAGAGAGAGAGATAGGACGAGAGAGAGAGAGAGGACGAGAGAACGGGAAACGGAGCGGGAGCGGGAGCGGGAACGGGAACGGACCCCTGGGGCGTTATATTTTTTTTTAACGGGGCCCCTCTCCCGACCCTCGGGGTCGGAGGCTCGAGGGGTGGGAGTCAGGCAGTGGCGAGGCGTCCCGGCGTGCCTCTTGGCCCTGCCAAGCAACGTTCTAGGAACCCAGACCCCCTCGGGTCGTGAAAAAATCACGACGGGAGCTTTTTCGACATTTTCGGCCCCCGGGGGCCCTTACCGGGCCTCGGGACCGTCAAAAAACGACTCGGGATGAAAAACCGGTCCGAGGGAAGGGGTCCGGACCTCTGGGGGTCGCGTCATGAAAAAATCATGGGGGAAAGGGCCCGGAGGGAAAGATCGATTGGACGTAAGAGTGACCTTTTGCCGGAGTGGCCTTTGGTGCGGGCCCCTTGGGGCCCCCCGATCGCCGAGCGCGACACGATAGTGGCGTCTTGCGCGACTGGATTTGGCCCCACCGCGGCCCCCCCCAAAGCCGCGCACCAAGGGTCAGTCTTACCCAGGTAGCCGAAAAGAGCTGCCCCGGATCGAGAACCTTCTCCAAGGAGGTGTTTTTGGCCTGCCCGCCGAGGGAGAAAAACTGCAGAAACAGCAACTGTCGCACTTCGCGCAGCGCGAAGCGCGAAGCTGGGAGCCCTTGGGGAAAGGGCCTGGAGGGAAAGAGCTGCTCCTGGTCGAGGCTCTTCTCCAAGGAGGTGTTTTTGGTCTGCCCGCCGACGGAGAAAGAATGCAGAGGCATCGACTTTCGGAGCTCCGCGCGGATGTTTCTCCTCCTCCTCCTCCTCCTGCTCCTCCTCCTCCTCCTCCTCCTCCTCCTGGCCCCCCCCCCCCCTGGCGGCGCCTCTGGCAGCGCTCCTGTGCCCGTTCGCCAGGGAAGGGGAGTCCAGCGCCGAGGCAGGGGAGCCGCGCGGCGCTCCGAAGAGTTCTGTGCGTGCAGCTGGTTTTTCAACTCGGGCCTGTCCATCTTACAGGAGGGGTATTCAAAAGTAGTCAAACAATACAGTCGGGGCCCTGAAGAAGGACCCCTTTCGTTGGGGAGGGGCTCGGTGTTTCTTGATTGTTCTGCAGTTTGCCTTCTGTTATCCGGAGGTTTTCCATGGGAAATCGAAGCTCAACTTATGGGAGGAAGGGGCCCCGTTCCTTCTTTAGGGTTCCTTAGGTCAACGCCCAGGCTGTATTCGAAAATAGTCCAACAATAGTCTGGGGACTATTTTGGGGCATTTTTTTGACCATTCTGGCATTTTTTTGGGAGTTTTTTTTCCTCCGTCGAAAGTTCCCTCCTGTATAGGGGGACTCGCCCGACTTAAAAAGCTGGTGTCAACCCATGCGTCCTTCGCTGGCTCCACCCTCCGGGGGACACCTCCCGGACCCCAGGACCAGCAGGCACGGACCGGCATGGCTCGGGGCCTCCAGAGGAGCGGGTGCCTCCAGAGGAGCCTCGACGGGCTCGGGGCCTCCAGAGGAGCCTCCAGAGGAGCCTCGACGGGCTGGCCTCCAGAGGAGCCTCCAGAGGAGCCTCCAGAGGAGCCTCGACGAGGAGCCTCCAGAGGAGCCTCCAGAGGAGCCTCCAGAGGAGCCTCCAGAGGAGCCTCCTGGGCTGGCAGCAGATCTCCGCAGGATCGGGGCTCCTCCAGAGGAGCCCCGACGGGCCTGCGACTGCGGGCTGCCCGCTCGGAGCGGGGAGCTTCGAGGGCCCTGTGCTCCGCGGACGACCCCGGGAGCCTTTTGCTTGCCATCTAGCCCGGCCCTCCTGCGCCTCCAGTAGTCCGCAGGGGCTTGCTCGCGCCCCTGGAGGCCGCTGGGGGCTGCTGGAGGCCGCTGGCGGCCACTGGAGGCCACTGGATCGGGTATAGCCAGGACCCCAGGTAAGGGGACCTAAAGCAGGGCTAGGATCGGGATAAATCGCTCCAGAGCGTTCCGGAGCGCTCTCAGAGCGTTCCGGAACGCTCTGGAGCGGCCGCGGCGCCCAATACATCCTCCAAACCCGCCGATTCTCAGAGATTTCGAGTTATCCCGATCCGATGTTGTCCCGATCTTCGCGTCGTTTTAACCCGGTCAGTGGTTGGGCCCCAGAGCCCTTGAATTGGCCAGAATCACTCAACCAGGTCTGCCGCAGCTGGTGTTTCTTCGGGTGACGGCAGTTCCAGCTAATTACTAGAACGGGGCGGGGGGCGTCCCCCAGTACACATCACTAAACCAGGTTCCACTAAGCCCAGTTCGAGGCCACTGGAGGCCGCGGGGGGGCCACTGCAGGAGACACTGGAGGCCGCTCGAGGCTTGAGGGGGGCCGCTGGAGTCCAATGGCGGCCACTGGAGGAGCCACTGCGGCCACTCGGGTGGCTACGAGAGGCCCCCAGGAGCGTCTTCTGAGTCCTGTGAAGGATCGAGGACAGCAGAGCTGCTGGAGTGATGGGGCTGGCCTGAATCGAGGTTGCTGGTTGCCCACTCGGGGCTCGAGGCTCGGGGACGCAGGCGTCCGACGAGGCTGAGGTAAACAAGGCGTATGCTTCTCATTGTGAGTCCTTTCAGTCCTCTCGATGTGCAGAGTCTTACTTTCACCTTTCGACGTCAGTGCCTCTATGTACCCTTCGACTTCCGGACTCTTTCATTTTTTTGTCGTCTGACCTCTCAGCATCCAGAGTCTTTCTCTGCTCAACGCTCGCAGCTCTGCTAGACTGCGGTCCACCGCTCAGAGGCTCACCTCGAGCTACCGAATTGTCCACTCGGTAATGGAGGAGGAAGCAAACACGCCATAAGCACACACACTTTTTGGGATCCGCGCGGGTTTCCTGGATCTGCTTGGGTGTCTTGGATCCCGCGGGCCCCCTCCTCGGCAGGAGTGGGAAGAGGGCGAGAGGAGGATGAGGAGAGAGGGGGAGAACGAGGAAGATCATCCAGGATGGAAGAGCCGCACAGACTCTCGGAACTCCGCGCGGGCCTTTAGGTCGGCGCCGGAGCACCCTCCCTGGCGCGTTTTCATCGCACCGGGAGCGGTCCTGCGCCGATCCATGACATCCGCATGAAACTTCGAGAGATGATGCTCATGCAGTTGTTCTGTTGCTCCAGCTCAGGGTCCACAAATTGTGCCTATGAGTGAGCAGTTGTGCATCAGCCCAGGAGGCCCACGAAATCACCTAGCGCACCCCCACAGGGACTTCTATCCTCGATCCTGGATCCTCGATCCTCCTCCTCCCGACCGAAGTCCTGGGCACTTCGCTTCCCTCCTCTCCCTTCCCTCCCTCCTCCTCCTCCTCCTCCTCCCTCCCCTCCTCCTCATCGTCCCCTTCTCTCCTCCTCCTCCTTCTCCTCATCCTGCTCCTCGCCTTCCTTTTCCTCCTCCTCCTCCTCCTCCTCCTCCTCCTCCTCCTCCCTTCGGCCACGTTCCTCTTCCTCCCTCTCCTCCTTATCCTTCTCTTCCCCCTCCTCCTCCTCCTTCTCCTCCTCGTCCCCGTCCTCCTCCTCCTCCTCCTCCTCCTGCTGCTCCTCCTCCTCCTCCTCCTCCGCCCCTCCTCCTCCTCCTCCTCCTCCTCCCTTCGGCCGGCCACGTGCCTCCTCCTCCTCCTCCTCCTCCTCCTCCTCATCCTCCTCCACCTCCCTCCTTCCCGCCTCCTCCCCCTCCTCTCCTCCTCCCTCCTCCTCCTCCTCCTCCTCCTCCTCGCTCCTCCTCCTCCAGCTCCTCCTCCTCCTCCTCCTCCTCCTCCTCCTCCTCCTCTCCTCCTCCTCTCCTCCTCCTCCTCCTCCTCCTTCCTCCTCCTCCTCCTCCTCCTCCTCTCTCCTGCCTCCTCCTCCTCCTCCTCCTCCCTCCTCCCCCCCCTCCTCCTCCTCCCCTCGCCTCCTCCTCCTCCTCCTCCTCCGCCTCCTCCTCCCTCCTGCCTCCTCCTCCTCCTCCTCCTCCCCCCTCCTCCTCCTCCTCCTCCTCCTCCTCCTCCTCCTCCTCCTCCTCCTCCTCCTCCTCCTCCTCCTCCTCCTCCTACGCGCCGCCTGTATCTGGCAGCGGACGCGTGGCATGCAGCATGGGATGGTCTGGGGAGAGCCGGGGGGGCATAACTAGAGATGGCGGCGGCACCCTACGGGGGAGACGCGCTCGAGGGGCAGGCCCAGCAGGACCACGACCGTTTTGGTGGAGGTCGTGCTCCTGCTGGGCCTGCCCCTCGAGCGCCTCCGCGCCTGCTCTCTCTCTCTCTCTCTCTCTTTCTCTCTTCCTCTCTCTCTCTCTCTCTTTTTTTTTTCTCTCTCTCTCTCTCTCTCTCTCTCTCTCTCTCCTCCTGGTGGAGGGACGCCTCACCTACGGGGAAGCTGGGGTCCCAAGTGCGCGAAGCTGGGCCTCAGCGAGGTGGGCTGGAGGCTCGGGCGCGTCGACCTCGGAGTGTGTTCGACCCAGGTGCCGCCCACGGGAGCCTCCTGCTTCGGCGTGTCCAGCTACGGCTACGAGTACCCCACCCTGGAACGGTCTGGGACGGCCCTTTTGCACTCTCTCCAGATGCGTTGGTTGGCATTGTCGTGCCGGAGAAGCGGACCATCGCCCCTTTGAGTGCTTGCCTTCCGTCATGGACAACGACTTGGCTGTGCTCTCGGTTGGTACGCTCAACGCCGATACGTGGCCAAAGGCCAGATCTACGATGCCTTGGATTGAGTAGGTCGCTGGGGTGCTCGACTCGCTGTGCATCCAGGAGACGCAGCTGGCCAAGGCCAGCGAACCATCGGCGCACCAGTGGACTCGAACCAGTTCTCGCCGTCTTGCCTTGAGGTTTTCGGCCACTACGGGCGAGTCGGTGCGGTCGCTTTGCTAGGGAGTGGGCCTTGTCACCGCCTATGAGGTCGGCGTCGCCATGCTGGATCCAATTCCTGAAAAATGGTTTCAGCATCGTGTCCTGCTGCGCCTGGTGACGTTTGTGACCCCACTCCTGGATCATCCTGCGGGATCCTCGAGTTCCTTGTGGCCCACCTCGGAGCGCAGCGTTTCCCCTTCCTCCTGAACGTGAAGCCTGAGGAGGTGCTGGGCACGGGATGGTGGCTTGACTTGATGACCGCAACTGCCTACGCCACAGGAGTCCCGACCTGCAACGGGCATGTGTATGACTACTTCATAAGCTCGCGGTGTCCGGACGCCTTCCCCATGATAGTGGAAGCCAGGGCGGATTCGCCTGTGTCCCCGCATTGCTATGTGTCCATCCAGTTCAAGGCTCTTCGGCAAGAAGCCTTTGTCTGGGTCGAGTCGCCGCCGCAAGCCTTCCCCTTGGCAGACCAGGAGGCCAAGGCCAACACCAGGAAGAGAGCAGCCAACCCTCGTCGGCAAGTAGAGGAAGGGGCCGCACCCTTGCCGGCTGTGCGAGTTCGGCCCGGGTGGAGACTGGACAGCCCGATTGCGGACATTGAACAGGCAGCGATTGGACGGTTCTCGGCGGCTGAGCAGTATTTGGTGGACCGTTTCGAGGTTCCGAAGCAGGATGCTCGTTTCTTTCAAGGAAGGGCCAGGGGAGTCGTCATGAAACGCAAGAACCTTTCAGACCTCTCGAAGGGTATATTGGAGCGCTACGGCAAGACGGACGCTCGCAAGTGGGTGTCGGCACTACGCCTCTGCGACTGCCTCTGTGCATCGGCAGCCTCGCCCTTGGGGGCAAAGGCGGCCAGGTCGACGCACCGACAGCGCGTGGCCCAGCAGTTGAGAGACCTCGAGCTGCCAAAGCCCTCTACCGACTCCCAGCTTGTGCTGGAACTACAGGTGGACAAGTGGATATCTCTGGCCCAACGTCAAGGACAGCTGGCAGCGTGGTTTCGCTCAGTTCTAGCTGATGAAAGCTGATGAAGTAGACGAGAGGAGTCGGCGCGAAGCTCGCAGCAGGGCGTGAAAGGATTTCGGAGAGTCAGCGGTCGAAGGCTCGGTCAAGTTGACACGCGCTGCCTGCCGACCCAAAGCCTGGAGCGCGCCTGCCCCAAAGCAGGCAGCGGCCCACAGGGGCTAGTCGGATCGGCGGCCATCGATGCATCATTTGGGGAGTGGGAGCAGCGCAAGCAGCGGAGTGAGGAAGTGCACCAAGCAGACTGGCCATGCGACTGGACATTTGGCCCGATCGGTGAGCAACAGGTGGTCGACGCCCGCCTGCAAGTCCTTCGGGCCGTCGGCCGGCCTCGGTTGCGACGATTTCCATATGCGCTAGTGGCGTTCCTGGATAATGCCTTCGTCACCAGACTCGCACATTTTCTGTCGGAGTGGGAGAACCAACCCACTTGCGCCAACTTGTGGGTCTCCATCAGCGTCTTCCTACCCAAGGCGGATTGAGGCGCCCGCCCCATCGGCATCCCGTGTTTTTGGGCAAGGATTTGGAGCCGGGCGAGACGTGCATAGGTTAAGGAGTGGGAGTCCACGGTCGACGAGAGCTACTTTTGGGGCAAGGACACGGCCTCGAGCTGCGTCAGGGTAACCTACTTGCACAACATGTTGTCATGCCATGACAGGCTGCATGGGCTCTCAGCCCTCATTGTGTTCTTCGACATTCGGAAGTTCCACGAGAACTTGAGCCACCAGGAGCTACGTCAGACAGGCGAGCATTTCGCCTTCGACAGTGGCTTGCTGAGGGCGCCGCGCCGCCTCTACAGAGCCCCGCGCAGGGCCGCGTGGACAGGGGGCGCCAGTCGCCTCAGCCAGCCCAATGGCACGATAGTGGCTGGCTGCAGCGCTGTGACTGGTGTGGCCAAGATGCTCGTGCTCACCTTGCTTCAGAGGATCGCGGTGGAGACGAGGCCCTGTCGCGCGATCAACGCGGTGGACGAACTGACAGAGCGCGCGATCGGAAGGCCAGCTACAGCTGTGGAGGCCGCCCTGCGAAGCTTCGAGGTGGCCGCGTCGGAGCTGAAGGCAGGCGGCTGCCGATCAGTTGGGACAAGACCCGCTTCGTGATCTCGGATCGGGCGCTGCTACCAAAGCTGCTCGACGATTTGGCGGGCGCACGGGGCCGACGAGCTGGTCTCCGCGCGCCAGGGCCTCGGCGGCGATTCCAACGACGGTGGAGTCCGACGTGTCGGCGCGCAAGCACAGCGCCTGGCGGCCGTCGCGACTTCGGGCGAAACGCTCCGCGGGTCGGGGCAGAGCGCGAAACGTTGCCGCGTCTTTCGGGCGGGGCCTCTCGCTGAGGCCACTTGGGGATCGCGTTTTCTAGGGGTGCCCCCGACGGGCCTCCGCAAGCTGCGGGCCCAAGCTGTTAGGTCTCGGGGCCCCCTGCCCCCTTGGACTTCATTGGGGTTTTGTTCCCCGGCGTCCTCTCGTCTATGGATTTGGGGCCCGCTCGCGGCGGTGATCGCCTTGGCTGCGACAGAATTCGTTGGGGTGCTCTGGGCCAAGTCGATTTCGCAGGTAGCGCTGCAATCCTGCGTCGAGGGCGCCCAGGCGGCCCAGACCCGTAAAAAAATCATTGGGGTCAGGTCCGCCAGCCCGTGGCTGCCCTCTTCCTGCTCCTGGCCAGGATCGACTGGAGGTCCGTTTTCGGTTCTCTCCATGGCGGATGATCGAGGAAAGGCCTGGTCGGTTGAGTGGTTCTCTCCCAAGTTTTGCAGCGCCCTCGCGCGCAGCGCCGTGCGGGGAGCGATCGAGCGCGAGGGGCATGCGAAGCAGCACAGTTTTAAGAAGTGGAGTGGCCTTGTGTTTTGGATCCCATGTCACCAACTGCGATGTAGGAGAGCCTCGGAATGCTGGCCCAGAGGAAACGAGGCAGCCTTGCTGGCGCTACTGGCCATTGCGCATTGGTCCCCAGGCCCGCATTTACGCATGGAGTCCAGAGACTGATAAGCAGCACAAGCTGCACGGATATCGCGTTGGCAGTCTCTTCCATAGGAGATTATCCTGTTGTGCTTTTGCCGCGTGGCGCCGCAAGAACCTGGGCTCCGCCGTGTCCGACGCTGCTTGGAGATTAGGCCATCTCACGGGCGAAGCTAGGGAAGTGTTCAGAAGGCTGCTCCCCGGCCCCACGTCCTGCGTGTCGAGGCCCCCGCGGGGCCCGCGCGACCCGTGCGCTCGCCCCGTTCAGCGCCCGCGAGATGGGTCGCTTCTCATTCCTGAGGGGGCCCGCGTGCTGACGGACGACTCGGGGGTCGAGGGCAGCACGCTTGGAGCGCGCGCGGCTGGCGGGGCCGCGGTGGCCCTGAACGCAGCAGGCTGAACCGTGGCCGCTATGTTTGGACGTGCCCCCCTCAGCGAGGCGCCAGACCAGCTGGCGCGCGACGGGGGATACTTCGCGGTCCTCATGCTGTCTAGGAGGGCGGTCCTGGGGCCCCGCGTTTCTCTGTGCATCGACTGCGCTGCCGCGGTCGGCTGCCTCCGAAACCTCAGAGGCGCGGGTGGCCCCAGGTCTGCCAGGGCCCACTGGGCTGAGCTCGGCGATCGCTTGGACGGGGTGAATGTTGTCAAGATTCCGGCGCATGCGTCGATGAGTGACGACAGGGGCGGCAGGATCTCACATCTCCAGCGCTTCGGCAACGCTGAGGCAGACAGGCTCGCGAAAGAGGGGGCCGTCCAATTGCGCGTGCCCGAGCAAGATAGGCTTAGGGTCCTGGGGGGTGCTCGGGGCTGGCTCGCCGGCTCGGATTGTTTTGCGCCGCGCGGCATTTTGAGTGCAGGGCCTTGGCGATGCAGGACCTCCAGGGCCTGAAGTGGCTTAATTTTGCCTCGCTTAAGGCCATCCCTGGGCTTCCCACCCCCTCCTCCTGCGTGGTCCGAGTGGGGTGCTGCTGCTGCTGCGCCCCCCTCCGCCCCCCAGAATGGCCCGACTGCCCCAGGGGCCCGCGCAGTGCCCGGAGCATGGAGGCGACTGGGGCACCTTCTCGAGCAAGCGAATGCGCTCGAAGCGGGTTGTGAGACGTTTCGCGATAGCATGCTGATGCGCGTAGCCTGCGGATTCATGGCGCGCGTCAGCTCGAAACGGGGGGGCCTTCGACTGTCGCGTCGCCTTGTCGCCGCGGGTGGTCGACGTTTCTATCTGAACAAGTCTCGAGCTGGAGTGCATCCCGGGCGCTTGCCTACGTGGGGGCCCATTCTTGGGAAGTCAGGGATGAGTGGCAGCCTTCTTTCTGCGTCTGGGCCCAGGGCCTCCAGGGGCCAGCGAAAAGCGAGGCCCCGAAGGCATCTTCGGCGCGACCGCAGCCGCCGACTGGCAGCGGGCGCCGGCGCTGCACGGCCCACGGCGGAGGCCGCCAAGGCCCCGGGGCGGTAGGTAGAGGAGAGGAGGAAGGCGGGCCGGGAGGCGGATGAGCGCCCCGACCTCGCCTGGCCCCCTTTATTATGCATGTGCGAATTGGGTGGCCCCCTCGTGGTCGGGCGCATTTTCCTCCTCCTCCTCCCCCTCCCCCTCCACTCCGCATCCACTTTGGTGCGGCGCGTTTCCCCGGGGGGCTGTTCAGCCTCCGGGCAGCCTGGATTGCAGTAGTTCGCGCAAGGTTTCAGCATCTCCGCCTTGCCTGCCCCAGGCGCGGAGTGCGGCAGGTAGTTGCAGCGCCGACGCGGCGTGTCGCCACCTTCGGGCAAGGCCGTTCTGCGCGGGGCCAAGTTGCCGTCGTGGGCGCGCTGCAAGTGCGAGAGGGTGACCAACTGGGCGCGCCGCGTTGTCTGCCAACGCGGCGCCAAGGCCGCTGCTGACCTGGCCAAGCGCGCGGGCCGCCCGGGGCGTGCTCGAGTCGCGCGGGCGGTCGCCCAAAGGCTCCGATGGCGGCGGCGGCGGCGGCCAAAGGGACCTGGCCGCAGCGCCCGCCGAGCTCGCGAAGGAGTTCGCCTCTCGAGCAAGGGGCTGCCGCGGCTGAGCCTTAAAAGTCCCCGCCGCCCGCGCGCGTCGACGACCCGCCCCAGGTCCATCTCGACGCGCTGGAGGCCACGGTCGCCCGCTACAAGAAGGCCGGGATCGAGGGGGCGTCGTTCACAGGCGCGGAGAAACACCCGGCCGCGTGGCGGGCGCAGCGGCTGGAGGCTGAATCTCCGCAGACGCAGGTCATCGCGCTAAACGGGCGCCTCAGCGGGCTCAAGGGCAAGCTGGCGAAGCTCGAGACGGGCAAGGATGACAAGGCCAAGGCGGCGGAGGAGGCGAGGAAGGACCTGGGGCAGCGCATCGCTGACCGGGAGGCCCACGCCACAGACCTCGACAACACCAAGCTTGCCATCCTCGAAGTGGAGCGCGAGGTGCAGGCGGCGGCCCCGCGTCTGGCGCCGGCCGCTGCCCCGGGAGGCGGCGCGCATCAGGCCCCTGCGCCGGCCCTCGACGCTGCCCAGCAAGAGGCGCTCAGCCAAGAGGTGCTCGCCGAGGGTGCAAGTGCCCCGCGGCTCGCGCCGGGCGCCGCAAAGGTCCTCGTGGGCCTCCTGGGCAAGGCCCTTGTCAAGGCTGCTCCTCCTGGAGCCCCCCACTGGCGAGGCGCGGGGCAGCGGGGGCAGCGGGGGCGTCGCCGACGCCGCCGACGACGAGCAGACACCCGACTCCTTCGACCAGGAGACAGGCCGCCGCCGCGCAGCCCGATGCCAAGTGAGCCGCGGCTTCTGCCATGCGCGACCTCAACGCGGTCAAGCGCCCGAAACGGGGGCAATAGATTACGAGGGCGAGCAGGCCCACGCACCGCTGCTCGCACCCCACCCCGCGGGCCTTTTCAGGGTGCTGATGATGCGCTTGAACCTGGACGTGCGCTGTCGGGTTCACTGGGGCACGAGCAGCCACCCTTCAGTTTTGTAACAGTCAACGTCGCGTTCCGGGGGGCGAGGGCGCATCTGTTCGACGATTTGCATTCTACACCATACCTGATCACTTTCAACCAGACATGCTAACTTCAGGTGGGCGGCTACGCGAAGCCGAGGAGAGGGCGCAGTCGCGGGGATGGCGACCCTGGAGTCCAACATTGTTGATTGGCGTGTCCCGGCGGCCCTCGTCTGGTTGCCGCAGGTTGGCGCGCGCGTTTTCTATTCGGTGCACTTAGAGACGGGCGTGGGCTTTGGGCGGCAACCCCGCCGCGCTCCGCGCCTTCGTGCACTGCGCCAAGGGCCGCCACTTGCCATGGGTTGCAGGTGGCGTTTGGGATTTGGAGCCTGGAACTCCTGCGGGTTCCAGCGGCGTCAACGCGCCGAACGCGCGCCTGCGCGCCCACGTGGAGGTCACCTGCGCGGGACAACTACGTCACGCGAGGCTGGATGGGTTCCGCGCGCGAGGGCCCTGCAGTGTACCCGGGGCACTTGGTCTCGACGCACGACCTCGTCGAGATGCTCCCGGGCGTAAGTGATTGACCAGCTGCGCGCGTCACCAAGCAGCCGTCTCCACTGCCAGCGACCAGGCCTGCGGGGCCTCGCGCTGATCCCCCGGACTGGAGCGTCGCCAGCCTGGCGGTGCGCACCGAATTGGCCGAAGCCGACGGGCTGGCCCTGACCCTCGACACTTGGCAAGAGCTCGTTGATGGTGCTCATGCCACCTGGATGCGCGCCGCCCGCCCCGACTTCGGCGGGGTCGTCGACGCCGACGGTGGCGCGCTCGCCCGCTGGGGTGGCCCGCTGGAGTTCGAGGGCCAGCCCCTCTGCACGGTGCTGACCACACCCAAGAACCCGCGTTCCAGGGCCAGCTCAGGTTGGCAGGGCACATGCTGGAGACGGCTCTCGGAGGTGAGGACCCAGCGCGACCCGCTGCGGGCGGCTCTCTGGAGCCTGAGAATCGCGCTCGCACCCGGCGCTAAGTTCCACTACCACTACCACTGACAGCTGGCCTGGCCTGAGCGGGAGGAGTTGCTGCGCCGCGTCTGCGATGCCATCGGCAACGAGCTGGGCGGATGGCGGGGCTCCGCGCCAGGTCTCCTCGCAGAAACCGACCAATTTCGTTTCGAATGGGTTTGTTTTCCGGCGGGCAGGAAATCCGCACAGACCGCCTTCAAGGCGTCGACGATGGGATGCCCACGGTTTGCGTCGATGCCGAGTTTCCCGCAGGTTGCTTCGACGGGAACCACGGCCCCGTCGACGATCTGGAATGGGAGCTCGACGACCCGCGCCCGTGCGTCCAGGGCGCCGATGTGAATGATGGCTCGCCTGCTGATGATGGCCCTCGGACCACGGGCGCCACCGACTTTGCCGCTGTGAAGTCATTTGCTCGCTGTGACGACCGAGCGGATGTGCAAAGAATGCTTGGTGGGGGCTCGTCGGACTGGAGCCTCTCGCCGAGGGCGCCCCGATGCTGCGCGGGGGGGTGAAAGACCCCAGAAACTGTGAGCCCGAGCTCACCGCGCAGCACCCGTCCGCGCATAGAGTTCCCAGAAGAAGCTCGCTTCGCCCGTGCGGACATGCGCCAAAGTGGGCAAGCCCCCATGGATGCCCCGAAGGTTTCCCTCAATAGGATCTCCACAAGCATTCCCAGGGGATCCCGATGGATCCATGCGGATCCGTGGGAATCCGCAGGGATCCATCGGGATCTCACACTTGTTGTTTTAGTATAGTCGTTCATGTTGCCGTTGTTCCCCCCACATCAAGCCGAACCGGGTGCGCGATGGCGGCCTTCTGTGCTAGGGGAGACAGGGCGGGTGAGGCGCTCCGCCATGCCGGCCTATTCCTGATTATTGTCGTCGTCCCCCAATGACCCACCCGCGGCCCACCCAGCGACCCACACCGCGACCCACACCGCGATCCACCCGCGACCAACCCGCCATTCAACCGCGACCCACCCCGCGCCCGCCCCATAGCATTTGATGCTCGATTTGAGCGGGGAGACCGTCGAAACAAACAAACAGAAGAGGACCGAACACTTCACGGCCACCGCGTTGTTGCACTGTTCGGATATCTGACCCACGTCCAAGCCCACAGCACACGCGCAGCGGCGGCCTGGGACGGGTGAAAATATCTGCCGCAACCGGGGAGGAGAAGGAAAGGGAATAGGGAGAGAACCAGGCTATGGAAACACGGGGAGTGGGCGGACGACGCGGACGAGGACGGAGGGGGCGGACGACGAGGACGAGGACGAGGAGGAGGAGGAAGAGGTGGAGGAGGAGGAGAACGTTCAGGAGGAGGAGGAGGAGGAGGAGGAGGAGGAGGAGGAGGAGGAGGAGGAGGAGGAGGAGGAGGGAGGAGGAGGAGGAGGAGGAGGAGGAGGAGGAGGAGGGAGGAGGAGGAGGAGGAGGAGGAGGAGGAGGAGGAGGAGGAGGAGGGGGGGGAGGAAGAGGAGGACGACGAGGACGAGGACGAGGACGAGGACGAGGACGAGGAGGAGGAGGAGGAGGAGGAGGACATGGACGAGGAGGCTCCTGAAACCGCCCTTCGCCGCGGACCCCAGGCGGAACCGCCCGAATCCAACGACGTCGCGCTGGGCGCCGCGGTGGCCAACGCGCCGAACCCCGCGGGCGCCGCGGCGGTGGACCCCCCCGCCGCCCTGGCGGAGCGGGCGCCAGAGGCGCCGCCCCGGGAGGAGGAGGATGGGCGAAAAAGGGCATGGACGGCGAGGAGGGAGGAGAGGAGGAGGAGGAAGGAGGAGGAGGAGGAGGAGGAGGAGGAGAGGAGGAGGAGAGGAGGAGGAGGAGGAGGAGGAGGAGGAGGAGGAGGAGGAGGAGGAGGAGGTGAGGGTGAGGAGGAGGAGGAGGAGGAGGAGGAGGAGGAGGAAGAGGAGGAGGAAGAGGAGGAGGAGGAGGAGGAGGAGGAGGAGGAGGAGGAGGAGGAGGAGGAGGAGGAGGGAGGCGAGGAGCGAAAGGAGGAGGAGGAGGAAGAGGAGGAAGAGGAGGAGAGGGACGAGGACGATGAGGGCGGCCCCCGAGACGAAGCTGGAGGACGAGGAGGGGCCGGAGGAGCGCAACGCCTCTCGAGCGTCTCCCGGCGGCCGTGTTGGCGCGCGCCCGACGGACTACGCCGAGGCGCCCTCGCGCCACGATTGCGGAGAGGGCAAGGTGGAAGAAAGTGTTGAGGAAGGACGAGTCAAGGAAGATCCCGTCCAGCATGAGGTAGGAGAGCAACACGGAGCCGAAGGCGAAACCAGTGACGGGGAGGGCGTAGACGTCTTCCTTCATGTGACCCACAACCCAGACAAGTCATTCACCCAGGCAACGAGCATGAGTGAAACAGCACCAAGTCAGACACGTGTGAAATGTTGCCACTCGTCGTACGGATAGAGGGTCATGCCGACACTTCCCTCCAGCGGGAGGTCCCGGGCAACGAGCGCCCCGTAGACCTCCTCGTGGCTGCACGTCCCGACCATGAAGTCGACCGTGTGCACGGTACCGCACAGGCCGACAAGGATTTGGTGGAGACGAGGGCGGCCACGGCGTCGCTTACCTGGCATTTCTGTCTTCAGATTACCGTTGACTTGGACCCTCATGTCTTCGCGGAGTACCTGGCACGCGCCGTCTTTGCGGTCAGACTCGCCATGGGCTGTCTGGACCGTCTTCGGTTCGTCGTTTTGCCGCAGGCTGTTAGTGGCTCCAGGGGTGGACCCAGAAGCACCAGCCAACGAACCAGCAACGGTAGCTCCTGAGCCCAGCTCGCGGCGTGCAGCCCCAGCTAGAAAGCAACCCTCAAGTATGTTCACAACAACCATTAGGCTACTTACCACCGCCCGAGTGGCGTCGTGAGCTTCACCATGGGTGCGGCTCACGGCCATCACCCCGCTAGCTTCGCCATGGGCTGCGCTAGCTGGGTGCGGCTTGTCACCTTGCCTCTGACTTTCAGCACTGG
>CAUYUJ010010062.1:0-30555 GCA_963575745.1 Prorocentrum cordatum
CTCCGCCTCCTCCTCCTCCTCCTCCTCCTCCTCCTCCTCCTCCTCCTCCTCCTCCTCCTCCTCCTCCTCCTCCCCCTGGCGCGCCGCCGACTTTTGGGCAGTCGCGAGCTGGTCGGAGGGTCCTCGCGGGCCGTCGTCGACTTTCAGAAGTCCGAAGAATGCGAGAACGCGAATTCATTCCAATATTGGAATCGATCATGTTTGCCTCTTGAGGCCTTCTGATGGATCCTCGTAGAGCCCTCTTGGGGCGTCATGGGGGCCTCCTTGGGTCGTCTGGAGGACATCGTTGTGTGATCCCTCTGGCGTGCTGGAGCCCTCCTTGAGCCATCCTGGAGGGCATCGTGTACATCTTGGGGGCCTCGGGCGCTGGCTTTGAAGGCTCCAGGGGCGGTGGAGGTTCGTTGGCGAGCTTGTCCCCTGCTCTCAGATAGCGTCGGAGGTTGGTAGGCCTCCTACCCTGACACGTCGATTAGCGAATTGGCCGTTTTCGGTTCGCGAGAGGGCGTCGCGGCCGTCATTTTTGCGGGTCCAGGTCCGTCGGTTTCGGTTTTAGGCCGTTGTCACGAAAGGGTGGTTTACTAGAGGGAGGTTTGTCCAACGCCGATAGCGACGCCAGAAAACAGAGTCGTCTTCGCCGACAGCGGCGCGCAAGGTCGCGCGCGAGCGCCCTCGCTTCCGGCGCAGCGTGCCGCGCCGGCGGCCCGCGTAAGCTGCCGCGCAAGGTCGCTACTCAGGAGGGGAAAAAACACACAGACACAATTATTCGTCGACTCCCCGAAAATATGCGAAAATATGGAAAGTGGGGGGGAGGACAGAAACCCAGAACATATAGGAAAATATGGGGAATATTTTTATTTGTGTGTATTTGTGTGTGTGTGTCCCAGAGCCCCTTCAGCTACGCCATCTCACGTAAGACCTTTTTCTTTTTGTCGCTCAGATGTTGGACCGCGGGGGCGGGGAAGCTGCAGAGGAGAACAGCCAACCATCTCACACGCCTCCTCTCTCCCCCAGCACGCGGGGGTCGGTCCATATCCCGCGCGCATCACGCCGACGCCACCTCCCCCGGGCTCCCCCTGGCGAACTCCCAGAAGCAGGCCCTGCGTGCAAAAGTCGCCCCTCCCCCGCCCCGTCGGGACAGGTGGAGCAAAGCGCCCCCCCCCCCCCCCCCGGGACAGGGGGAGAACGCTGCGCATGCCCCTGCAAGGGTCACCAGGGCCTCGGTGTCGGTGTGCAGTTCTGTGTTGGGGCGTCGAATTTTCTTTGCTTTCGCTGCCCTGATACACGCCCGTTATGAAACGCAACGCGTGCCGTGTTCAAGACGTCCGTGTTGACACGTTGCGAGTTGGTTCACCGTGTTTGCCCACGTTTTGGCGAACGTATCGCGCAACACTATGTGTTCGATCTGCGACGTAGATTCTACGTGTTAAGTTTCATGTCAACGCGTCACGGGTTGCGTGTTACGTTTCAGGGCAGCTAAGTTCTCCGCAGTCCAGCACAGCCATATCCTTACTCGTTGACTAGTCGAGGCGTGTCTGGCGCCAGGGCTCGGAATGCGGCCGCGCCCAACGCCGCCACTGCACTGTAAGAGCCTTCCTGAACGAGACACGCATGCTAACCTTGCGTTGGGATGTTCGGAACCTGCTTTCAAGAGCGACTAGTCTTTACTAGGCGAATATCCTTTCTTATGCTACTCCAGATAATCGAGGACGTTATTCCCCAAGCAGAGCTTGCCTCTGTAGGGGTCATAGCGGATTAAAGGTTCAGGTGAGGTGGGTCGCCGATTTCGGTGGCCGGGCCCAGGTGCCCGGGTGCCCGGGGTGCCCGGCGGTGCGGGTGCCCGGGTGACCGGTGAGGTGCGTGGCCGATTTCGGTGGCCGGGCCCGGGTGCCCAGGTGCCCGGGTGCCCGGGGTGCCCAATAGTCCAATAGCATATAGCCCAATAGCTGTATAGCCCTATAGTTTTTTAGCCCTATAGTCCGACAGCCCGATAGCCTGATAGCCCCATAGCCTTATAGCCCTATAGCCCTATATCTCCACAGCCTTATAGCCCTATAGCCTTATAGCCCAATAGCCCTATAACCCTATAACTTTATAGTTTTATAGCCCTACAGCCCCATAGCCCCAACAAAAATCGGATTGGGTTTTTTCTCCGGTGTCATGTAGTACTGGTGCCCTCCTCTTTGCGGAAGTGGAGTAGCAGAAGCAGCAGCAGGAGGAGGAGGAGGTGTCCCCTCGCGTTCCCTGGAGGGCCTCGGAGGCCTCCGAGGAGCCCCGACACTGCCCCCGACCCCCAAGGAAAGCACCCAGCAGCCGCCCTCCCCTGTCGCACCCGAGAGAGGCGCAGGAGATGAGCCGGTCCTGCGCATCGCTCCGCACGTGGCCGCACGGGCGGGATGCTGCTCCAGAGGCCCTCGCGAGACGCCCGCCCCCGGCCCCCCCCCTCCCTCCTCCCTCCTCCCTCCTCCCTCCTTCTGGCCACGGACGGCCCTCCGGTCGGAGTCCGCCAGCTTCCCCGCTCAGTGCCCCCTCGGGATCTCCCCTGCGCTCGTGCCCGCGGGCGATATGCCTGCGCGTCTCGAGCCCGCGGTGGTTGCCGGCGCGCGGGGCGCAGGCCGTCGCCCTCCTCGACCGGAGAGAGGGCGGTCTTCGAACCGCACATCCGCGCGTGGCCGCGCAGGCGTGCTCCTGCCCGAGGCGCCCTGCAGGCCGCCCCGAGTCCGAGGGCCCTCGCCTCAAGTCGGGCCTGTCCCTGCACAGGAGGAGTAGTCAAAGATTGCCAACAGATAGTGCGGGGTCGATTTGTTTTTTTGTTTCTGCAGTATCTCGTATGGAGCATTCTGGGGGTATGTTTTATCTCTCGGCCAGAATCCGCCTGCAGGGACATGCCCGACCTGACCCGAGTCCGAGGCCCTCGCCGGCGAGGGCCTCGGATGGCCGATGCCGGGCCGCCGGGCGCCGGGGCCGCCGGCCCAGGGCTGGACGAGGCGACGAGGAGGGAGAAGCTGGCGCAGGCCGTCGCCACGAAGCGGGTCGGGCGAAAGCCGGCCGGTCGGCTCGGGGGCCTCGTTGCCGTCGGTTCTCAGCGGCCGTCCAGCCTCGGGATGCCCTCCAGCGGTTGCGCCTCGCCGGGAGCGTCCCCAGGCTGCCCGGATCGTCCCGAGCGGCCGCCGGAGGCCCGCGGCCAGGTTCTCCCTGGAGTCCCGGCCAGAGTGCTCCCCGGGAGAGGCCTGGGGAGGCGGCATGTTTATTCTTCTCGCCCCCCCAGAAGGGGGTGTGCTAGGGGAAGCAAAAGTGGCATAAACATAAAAACTCGGAGGGCCGCGCGGATTTCTCGGATCGGCGCTGGATCCCCCTCCCTGGCGCGCGGAGCGCGCCAGGGGCGGCGCCGGAGGCGCCGCCGGGGGCCCCCAGCGCCGATCCGAGAAATCCGCGCGGACCTGCGAGTTGTTATGTTTATGTCACTTGTTTTCCCCTAAAAATAATAATACTAATAATAATAATAATAACAATAATAATAATAATAATAATAATAATAATACGAATAATAATAATAGTAATAATAATAATAATAATGATGATGATGATGATAATAAGAATAATAATAATAACAATAATAATAATAATAATGATAATGATAATGATAACAATAATAATACTAATAATAATAATAATAAAGATAATAATAATAAGAAGAAGAAGAAGAGATGTTGTTCCCCTAGAGGAACGAACAATGACATAAACACACAAACTCGGAGGTCCGCACGGATCCCTCGGATCCGCGCCGGGCCCGCCCGGCGGCGCCCCTTGGCGCGCTCCGCGCGCCAGGGAGGGGGGTCCAGCGCCGAGGCGAGAAGTCCGCGCGGACCTCCGAGTTTGTGTGTTGGTGTCTCGGGGGTGGGCAGAACCCCCAACTGTGACACGTCGATTCGTGAATTTGTCCTTTTTCGGTTCTCGAGAGGGCGCCGCGGCCGTAATTTTCCAGGCTCGCGCCCGCCAGGTTTGGGCCTCAGGTCGTTTTCACTCAGCCACGTTTTACTAAAGGGAGGTCTGTCCACCCCCGAATGTCATTCTTCGTTCCCCCAGTGTTGGTACCTTCTCGCTCCCCCAGAAGGGGGTGTGCGTGTACGCCGGTTTGGCTGCCCCCCGTGAGACTTCCGCGCAGCGTGGCCCCCCGTGGGTGAGTCCTGTGCGTCCCTCGGGCCGAACGACAGGGGGGGGGGGGCAGGGAAAGGGGGAAGGGAAAAATCTGCTGCATGCAGCTGGTTTCGGCCCCGCCGCTGGGCCCATCCCTCGATACCGCCTCCCGGCGCTGGGAGGCGCGGGGAAAATCAGCTACGCGAGCTGATTCTCAAAACCCTTACGCCCAGCCCGAGTCCTGTGCGTCCCCGCTGGGCCGCCCGAGTGCCCGGCCGGCCAACAACGCTCTGCTGCGTTCGGGCGCTCTTTCGACCGCTCTGCCTGACTCCGCCGCGCCGCTGCGCGCGTGGCCGCGACGCCAAAGATGAAGTCGGGCCTGTCCCTCTACAGGAGGAACATTCAAAGTAGTCAACAAAAAATACTCTGGGGACGATTTGTTGACTATTCTTGTTTTTGTTCATCTGTTTTGGTTTATTTTTCATGTTCGTTCAAAAATCCGCCTGTAGGAGGACATGCCCGAACTGAGCCAAAGATCAGAGCACGATTGTTGCCAGGCGCTTTCAGCTGCAGTCAGACTGGGTCGCGTCATTTTCATGATGGCCCCGTCGGGCCAACCCGAGTCCCCCGAACCCGGGTCTTACGTCTCCCCGAGAAGAGTGTGTGTACGCCTCACCTTGGGATCTTCAGACCTTGCCACGCTGCCTCACAAAGGGGGCTAGTTGTCTTGCCATTGTCCGTGCTCGAAAGTACCACTGGCTGGACCTCACGAGTGCGTCGGAGAAAAAGGAGGGGGTACGAGGTCTGATGCCTGCAGCCGGTTTTGTCCCAGCAGCCATGCTCTTTCCTGGATGCATGGCCGCTTCCGGCGCCGGGAAAAGCAAATACATGCAGTTTATTCGATAACAATTTCCATCCGCCACAGCAGTCTCCCACACCCTCTGGTAGGGAAACGAGCCATGACATCGGCACAAAAACTCGGAGGTCCGCGCGAACCTCCGAGTTTTTATGTGTATGGCATGGTTTGTTCCCCTAGGTTTATGTTGGGCGTGTCCCCCTGCGGGGCTTTTCGACGAAAAATAAGAAATACCCCAAAAATACACAAACATACCCCAAGATGAGGGCCCCTCCCCCCGTCAGGGGGGTCTGGCTAGCCCTGTTGGGGTGGCGCGCTCGCACCGCCGGCTTCGAGGGGTGCAGGAGCCCGCAATGGTCAAAAACTATTCAAAAAATAGTCCCCAGACTATTTTTTTACTATGTTTGGGGTATCTTTTATTTTTCGTCGAAAATCCCCCTGTAGGGGGACAGGCCCGACATATCCCTATGTGGTGGCTTTCCCCGGATGACGGAGCCGAGGCTCGAGGTCTTCCTGGCAGGGAGCAGTTTTGCTCTTGCGGCCTCCAGGGGGGGCCTCGCGTCGCCTCGGCGGAATCCGCCTCGAGATGATGCCCCCCTCCTCCCCCTCCTCCATCTCTCCTCCTCCATCTCCTCCTCCTCCTCCTCCTCCTCCTCCTCCTCATCCTCTCCTCATCCTCCTCCTCCCTCCTCCATCTCCTCCTCCTCCTCCTCCTCCTCCTCCTCCTCCTCCTCCTCCTCCTCCTCTCTCCGCCTCCTCCTCCTCCTCCTCCTCCTCCTCCTCCTCCTCCTCCTCCTCCCCCCTCCTCCTCCTCCTCCTCCTCCTCCTCCCCTCCTCCTCCTCCTCCTCCTCCTCCTCCTCCTCCTCCTCCTCCTCCTGGGAAAGGGACTCTTGAGACGGGCGATGCCGATTCCTCTCGAGTCCGCTCGGCTTCGCCCACAAGGTTGCCGCAGTGCGATGTTTCACTCGCACGCGCCGAAGTCTCAGAGTCAACGCCGCGGTCTCAGAAGTCCCTCTCGCGGGCGTCCGTTTCGGAAGCGCATCGCTGCACCGCCGCACCTCTGCGGGGGACCTCGGCTCCCGGGCCCCTCGCCACGAAGGAAAAGGGGGCGGCCCTGGAGGCGAGGGGCCCCCCAGAGGCCTCTCGAGGGTGTCGGGCCCGCCGGTTTCCTTCCTGGGCCCCTGGGGCCGTCCGAGGACGGCTTGGGAGGGAGGAGGAGGAGGAGGAGGAGGAGGAGGAGGAGGAGGAGGAGGAGCCGGTCCCTGGGAGATCCCCAGGCTCAGGTGAGTCGCGTGTGCGAGAGTCTCTTTTCGACGGCGAGCGAGGAGGGGAGTGAGAAGGAGAAGGTCTTCTCAGAAGGCGGTGGCGGGACTTCTCAGAAGCCATCGCGCCTTCTGAGAAGCTATCTGTGTCTTCGGGAAGGCTTGGAGCACTTCTCAGAAAGCCGGGGGACTTCCGAGCCTGTGAGAAGGCCCGCCCCTTCTCACTTTTCCCCCTCGCTCGCCGCCGAATTTTAGGCATGAGTTCTTCTCTGCCACGGCTACTGACGTTTCTTTTATCGCTTCGGTCATTCCGCCAGCCCATATTGTCGCAGTAGCGGACGATGAGAGAAGGAGGACGCTTGTCGGTGGTTTCTTGGGGAACTCTTCAGACGAAACTGGGTCGTCGACAAGACAGGTCTTTGGGACACGTCGTGGGGTTTCTTGGGAGGCCGCTTGGGAGCCTCTTCGTGGCTTCTTGGGCTAGTATTTTGGAGTTTGGGGAGCTTCTTAGGGGCCCTGCGGGCGGTCTCGTGAGGGATCTCGTGGGAGAGGGCCCAGCTCGGAGTTTTGCCGCTCCTGGGGTCTTCTGAGAGCCTCTGGAGCCGTCTGAAGAGGCCTTTTGGGTCGTCTTTCAGCGCTCTGGGGCCGTTTGGAGCTCATCTTGGGGGCATGTTGGGCCGTGTTGGGACTATTGGCGCTTCTGCGCAAAATGTTCGCTGTCCTAAGGAAGTTTGATGATTTGTGCTTCTTGGGGCCCTCTTGGGGGGGCCTCTTGAGGCTCTCTCGGGGCTTCTTGGCAGCCCGTAGGGCTGTCTGGAGCCCATCTTGGGCGTTTTGAAACGATCTTTCGGCGACTCGGGGCCGCTTGGACCGTCTGGGGGGCGTCTGGGGCGCTCTCGGGGACCTTGCGGGGATCTTGCCAGCAGTCTCCCGGGTTTCGGCTGGGGTACTGGTCGTCCCGGGACTCCCAGGGGCCGCCACGCGCGCGCGAGCTAGAAATTGTAAACGTGTAGCCGGAGATCTCAGCATGCCCATGGCCCGTTGGGCCAGCGAATTTCCGCTTAGCAGTGGTCGCTAATCGGCGTAAATAAAAACTAATCGGCGCCATTGGGCGCAGATAGGCGGAAATAAGCGCTAATGGGTACATTGATTCCCGGATAGCTCCTTGGAGAGCTAAAAGGGTTTCAGGTGAATCCGGCAGGCAAGGGTATGCCAGCTTCCTCTTCTGGATGCCGCTCAGGCAGTGCTGCAGCGCCTTGCTGGAGATTGTAACGTGTCCTGGAAGCGTTTCCTACTCGTTCCCAATGCTGCGTGTGCCGCAAGAGTTTGCGCAGCTCCTTCGTAGCGTTTCCTGGCCTCCTGTGCAGCTCCCATGCTCAAGCTTGCAAGCTTCTCAGGCATCCGTTCAACCATCCTTGTCTCCCACAGGCTTTTGGTTGGCATCTTGGATGGGCGTCTCGGATGTCTCCCGGCTGCTTCGCTATCTGGGTTTCGAACGACACAGGTAGACACTCACAGGCGATCCTTGGGCGGAACTTGTTTCTTTGATCGTTCTCAAGCATAATACACACAGTCAGGGCCCAGGACCCCCCTTCACCACGGCCCGTTCCCAGAATGCCCCGCAGGTCCAGGCAGCGCTGAAAGGCATCAACGAGCGAATCCAGGGCCAGCGCGGCTTCTCCGGAGGCAAGCGGGCACGGGGCGCCGGCAGCAGCGCGGCGGCTTCCGGCGGGGACGCCGGCAGTCGGGCGGCCGACGCTCCCAGCGCGAAGGGAAAGCGGCCGAGGTCGCCCTCCAGCAGCAGCAGCAGCGACGAGGTCACCATCACGTCCACGGCCAACACGGAGGTGATCATCACGCAGGCGTCGGTGCGCGGCCGCGTCGTGGTGGTTCCCAGTGGTGTCCTGGCCTGGTCATGTGTGCTCTCTCTGCTCCAGTGCTGCAGTACTCGGCGAGCGCGTTCCACTACTTGCAAAGTGCCTACTCGCAAGCGTCCGAAAAACACGGGTTTGCCCCGATGTATTGGATCGTAGATCCCGCGTGGCGGATCCATACCATTTGCGAGTAGTTACTTTGCGAGTAGTGGAATGCGCTTGTCTAAATGCGTGGACGCGTGCCTTGCTGGTCCCCCCCTCCGTTTTCGAGCCCTCTCAGCCTCGCGTCGCACCGAATGAGATTGCGTTCCATGTGACCTGGTATCGCTCGGACATGTGCATTTCTCCTCGGCGAGCACCATCGAGGAGCATCGTGGATCATTCAGGGAAAACCCACGAAACCGAAACATGCACGGGGAATGCACGTCGGAGCAATGGCAAGGTGAGAGTGCCGAATTCGTGGACAAGAGGCCCAACCCACAGCCGTGCTGGGGGCGTGGACAAGAGGCACTCTGAGAGGCCCCCTAGGGTCTACTGCAAGGCCTCTTTGGGGGTGCCTGGAGGCCTCCTCCTCCTCCTCCTCCTCCTCCTCCTCTTCCTCCTCCTCCTCCTCCTCCATCCCATCTTCTCCTCCTCCTCCTCCTCCTCCTCCTCCTCCTTCTCCTCCTCCTCCTCCATCTCCCTCCTCCTCCTTCCCCTCCTCCTCCTCCTCCTCCTCCTCCTCCTCCTCCTCCTCCTCCTCCTCACCTCCTCCTCCTCCTTCCTCCTCCTCTCCTCCTCCTCCTACTCCTCACCCCTCCTCCTCCTCTCTCCTCCTCCTCCTCCTCCTCCTCCCTCCTCCTCCTCTCCTCCCCTCCGCCTCCTCCTCCTCCTGCTTAGCCTCCTCCTCCTCCTCCTCCTCCTCCTCCTCCTCCTCCTCCTCCTCCTCCTCCTCCTCCTCCTCCTCCTCCTCCTCCTCCCATGCAGCATTTCACATTGTTTCACACGCGTGTACTGTAGCAGGCGCCTCGGCGCCCACTCCGCCGCGCCCTCATGGCCCCACGCGCGCGAAGCCGTAGCCGTAGCCGTGAAGGCCTCTCGGAGGTCGCTTTGAGGCCTCTGGGGGGCCTGCTGGGTGCCTCTGTGTGGTCCTCTTGGGGGCTCGGTGCCGGTCTCGGGGGCCAGGGCGGAAGGCCGCTGGCGCCCCTTCGGGTTCCCCTCTCAAGCCCCTCTTGAGCCCCTTGTGAGGGCCTCTGGGGGGCCTCTTGGGCCTCTATTGGGGGCATTGGGGTCCTCTTGAGCGGGTCTTGGCCGGCTTCGACGCTCGTCAGACCGGGAAGCCGAGCATGTTAACATCCCTAGCTAACACTGTCGTAGTCGGGTCTCATTGCATTCTTTAAGAATGGGTTACCAGGCCGGTGGTTGGAGCTGGGTTCTTGATGCTACCAGAAATCCGCTCCCAGGATTGATGTTGATTATCCGGTAGCCCTTGAAGCCAGTCGTAACATCGAGTTGTCAGAATTCCGTTCCCAGGAGTGTTGCCAGAGCTTCATTGATGTTGACATTTTGGGAAGTCCACTCCCGGGACTGATTTTGAGCGTCCAGATCCACTTGTATGGCGTCTCGAGCTCTACGTGCCGCCAGACTTTTTCTCCTGGGATTGATCTTGAGTGCAGTGTACTACTTGTCCAGCGTTTCGTGCCCCTCGTATCGCCAGAACTCCACTCCGGGGAACATTCGGAGCGTTCGGAGCCAATTGTCTAACGTTTAGTGCTCCGTCGTGCTGCCAGAACTCCACTACTGCCCCAGCTCCAGCCCCAGCTCCAGCTCAAGCCAGCTCCAGCTCCAGCTCAAGGCCAGGTCTAGCTCTGGCCCTGTTCCAGCTCCAGCCCAGCTCCAGCTACAGCCCAGCGCCAGCTCCAGACCCAGCTCCAGCCCAGCTCCAGCACGGGTTCACCCCCAGCTGCAGCTGCAGCCTCAGCTGAGCCCCAGGTCCAGCGCAAGCTCCATCTCCAGCCTAGCTCCAGCTTCACGTCCATGTCCAGCTCCAGCTCCACGCCAGGTTCACTTCCAGCCCAGCTCCTGCTCCAGCTCAACTCCCATGGCTTAGAACCTGAAACCACCCGAAATCCCGGCCTCGCAAACGCAGCGGATCCTTGATGTGAAATTGGCTTCGTTTGGCCTCCCTGGGCTCCCCGTTGGGAACATCCTGGTGGTCTAGAACGCGATGGTTTCGAGGACCTGGACTCGCGGTGGCCGAGGAGCTGAAACCATTTCGTCACATAGGGTCCTATGGCCTGGCGCTGAAACCGTGCACTTTTACATTGAATCTTATGGCCTGGGAGCTGAAGCCATGCGCTGTTACATAATAGCCTATCTCCTTGGAGCTTAAACCATCTGCTTCCACATATAAGATTATGATGTTGGAGCTGAAACCACTGGAAACAACTGTGCCTCGCAAAACTAGCATACATACTCACATACTCCTTAAGCGAAATTGGCGTTGTTTGACCTCCCGGGGTTTCACGTGGGGGTCAGAGTCACGAGGATTTGGACTCGCTGCGGTCTGGGAGCTGGAAGCATTTGTTTACGATGTGAACCGATGGCCTTGTACTGAAGCCATTTACTTACCGGAGGAACCTATGGCCCGAGATCGGAATGTGAACCGAAATCGAACTCGAGCTCGAGATCGAATCGGAGAGAGGAGGCAGGAGGGAGGACAGAGGAGACACGTCGACGCTGAAAGCTCACAATTTGTGTTCCGCCTGGGGTACTTGATTCATGATTTCGACCTCGCGGGCGGGTGTCCAGTGCCTCCAGGATGGCTCAGTAGGCCCCCAAGAGGGCCTCAGGACGGCCCCGTCATGTGACTCGGGGGCGGCAAAGAGGGGGGTGATAACTAGGGGGGGGGGGGATACCATGGCGGGGGCCGTGATATCTCCCCAGATTTCATGGCGCCTCGTTTCTTTCATTGCGTCCCTGGGTCCCCCGCTGGGCCGCGCGCATGCTGCCAGCCATGATTTGCGCCCCCCCCTCTTGGACGCCCCCCTCTTGGCCGCCCCCGATCTTAGAGCATGGTTGCAGGTTGGATCCCGAACCACGCTCTCGAGGCCTTAGGAAAAGCCGTGCGACATCATTCAAGGGTGCCCAAGCGACCGGAAGCGCCCAGGAATTCCGTGAGCTGTGTGTGGACGGCATTCAAGGACGGGGATCTGGATGGACAGCTACAGCATGGCAGCGGATGTGGTACGTAGACAGCATTGGTTGTTTATGGCGAAAGCGGTAAATCATGAGGGATTGAAGCGTTTGGTTGGATTGGTGGCCCCTGCAGTACA
This sequence comes from Prorocentrum cordatum, assembly GCA_963575745.1. Classification (NCBI taxonomy): domain Eukaryota; class Dinophyceae; order Prorocentrales; family Prorocentraceae; genus Prorocentrum; species Prorocentrum cordatum. The sequence goes on from CAUYUJ010010062.1 coordinate 11,442, forward strand.
GTGTCGACCCCAGGTTGGAGGACCACTTCACCTCTCCCTTCCTCTCCTGGTCCTCTGCCATGGGTCCACTTCTGAACCGCCTGGGACTGAAATGTTCGAAGAGCGGCATCAGAGAAAGATGTGGCCTCGATCTCATGGGCCTCTTGGAGCGCCTGGCGTAGGCCATCCTGAGTGTGCTTAAGCTCGCTCTGAGGCCTTTTGAATCCACTTTCTTCTGTCCCCTCCTCTCCTCCCCTGCTCCTTCCTCCTCTTCCCCTCCTGCCCCCATATCCTCCCTCCTTCCCCTCCCCCCTCCTCCCTCGCCGCTCCTCGCTCCTAGTTCCTGGCCTGCCCGCCCTCTCTCCACAACTACTCAATATGAATACTACTCTCCCTCTTCCCCGGAGGACGGCTTGAAAGCGCTCGACCCCCCCCTCCCGCGTATTGTTTTTTACACACAGGTTTCCCCGGAGTTGGGTTTTCGCCTGCATTTTTTCCAAAATGCTGCTCTCGCTGCGGCGCCGGCCTCATTTTCGGGCCTCGCTCGTTCCGAATCGTGCTCCCGCTGCAGCGCTGACCTCATTTCCGCGCTTCCGCTCGTTTCGACTCGTGCTCCCGCTGCAGCGCTGGCGTCATTTCCCGTGCCATGCCACGGCATGCAATGCAATGCTAGGTTAATACTACGCTTTGCGGTGCTCTTCTACGCCATGCCATGCCGTGCTCTACAATGCATCGCGTACCCTTTTCGGGATCATTGCCCTGGTCGACATCCGATTGTGCGAGTAGAGAGGGGATCTGCGCCATGGTAAGAGATGGGAGGGAGGGGTAGGATGTCAGATATGACGCGAGCGCTCTAGCTTGCCTTCTCCCCCTCCCTCCCCACCCCCTTCCTCTCACCCTCCCCCCTCACCCCGTCGCTCTCTTCGCCTGCTTGTCCCCCCACCTCCTCCACCCCCACCCCCTTCCCCGATCCTCCCACGCGACGACGACGACGACGACGACGACGACGACGACGACGACGACGGCGGCGGCGGCGGCGGCGACAACGACGACGACGACGACGACGACGACGACGACGACGACGACGACGACGACGACGACGACGGCGGCGACGACGACGACGGCGACGACGGCGACGGCAGCGACGCGGAGGAAGAAGAGAGGAGGTAGGAGGAGGAGGAGGAGGAGGGGAGAGGAGGAGGAGATCGGGTAGGAGATGATGATGAGTATAGTAGGATGAAGGGGGGGTGTTGCAGGCAGGAGGAGGAGGAGGGTATGTGCCTGTGGGGCTGGGAACATCAGGAGGAGGGATAGGAGGAGGAGGAGGAAGGAAGGAGGAGGAGGGTATTTTTGTTTTGAGGAGAGTGAGTGTGTGTATCATTAGTGGTAGGTAGATCGTTCTCGCGCGCCCAGAGGTCAAGGGCGAGCGACGCGGGAGGAGAGAAAATAAGAATAGTGTGTTTGGTGCTGAGAGGGGGGAGGACGAGAGGTGGGACGAAAAAAAAAGTGCCCCAAACACACAAACAAACACGGCCGACCGCAGGCCCGGGACGCTGCCGACCGCGCCGCGGTCGGCGCGCACCGCAGGCAGCTGCACAAAAAAAATTCGCGGCCGCCAGGAGCTGCAGGCCCACGCCCTCCTTGCGATGAGCCTCCCTCCACCCGCCTCCTGCTCCCCCTCTCCTCCTCCTCACTCCTCTACTAACTCCTCCTCCTCCCTCCGCCTCCTCCTCCTCCTCTCCTCCCCTCCTCCTCCTCCTCCTCCTCCTCCTCTTCCTTTCCCTCCTCCCTACTCCTGCTCCTCCTCCTCCTCCTCCTCCTCCTCCTCCTCCTCTTCCTCCTCCTCCTCCTCCTCTTCCTCCTCCTCCGCCTCCTCTGCTTCTTTGTTCGAGCTGCGGACCTGAGGTCTCCACAGAGCTGTGGCCCTCGCCCCTGCTCTACCTCCTCGTCCCAGCCGCAGAGCGTCGCCAGGGGACGGGGGGCGGGGGCTCTCAACGTGGGCAACACCACAGCCAAAAAGGGGGGGACCCCTGAGGACAGGGAGACCGACGGAAGGGCGACACGAGGAGGAGCAGCAGGAGGAAACGTGAGAAATGGAGGAGAGGGGAGGAGGAGCAGCGAGAGAGGAGAGGAGGAGGCAGTGGGAACAGCAGGGAAGACGGAGGAGGGCGGGAGAGGGGAGGGAGAGGGTCCCCAACACAGCCGACGCAACCCGACAGTTAGGTGAATAATCTGGTAGTGGAAATCCTGACCGAGAGGTGCATGGGTTAGTGGTGGTTGGGGCGTGGATCGCTCTACCCGCCGTCCGAAACGACGGCCCTGACATCCCCGCTAGGGCCGCGCGCGCTCACGAACGGAGGCGCTCGCCCGTGACATCGACCATGCCCTGGGCTGCTGGAGCGCTGGCGCTCGGTGAGACGCACTGCTGGTGCCAGCGCCGCGGGTTCTAGAGCACACGCTGTGCGCTGCTGGAGCCACTGCCCATCCGAAAAAACGGGTGCCGGAACCCGTCTGTTTTGTAGGCATGAGCGGCTGGAACCATTGTCCCTCGTAAAAAAATGGTGCTGGAACCGGCGCCGTGGGCTGCTGGAACCGCCTTCCCTCGTAGAACAGTTCGTGGTGGGACCCACCTGTCTTGTAGGCATGGGCTGCTGGAACCACTGTCCCTCGTTAGAATTGAGTGCTGGAACCGACACCGCGGACTGCTGCAATCGCCTTTCCTAGTAGAAAGTGGGGTGCTGGAGCCCATCTGTACTGTAGGCATGAGCTGCTGGAACCACTGTCCCTCGTAAAAATTTGGTGCTGGAACCGACACCGCGGACTGCTGCAATCGCCTTTCCTAGTAGAAAGTGGGGTGTTGGAGCCCATCTGTATTGTAGGCATGAGCTGCTGGAACCACTGTCCCTCGTAAAAATTGGGTGCTGGAACCGACACCGCGGGCTGCTGCAATCGCCTTCCCTGGTAGAAAGTGGGGTGCTGGAGCCCATCTGTATTGTAGGCATGAGCTGCTGGAACCACTGTCCCTCGTAAAAATTGGGTGCTGGAACCGACGCCGTGGGCTGCTGGAACCACCATGCCTTGTAAAAATTGTGTGGTGGAACCGATGTGTCTTGCAGGCACGAGTTGCTGGAACCGCTTTCCCTTATAACAATTGCGCGCTGGAAACACACCCCGGCTAGGGTTATAAGCATATACGCAGGGCGGGGAGAGGGGTGGACAGGCCCGAGGGCGGGAGCCCTAGCATTGTAGTTACGCCTCGCCCCCATGAGGGCAGTCTGCGCGCGCTCGTGCGCGTGCGGTTGGTGGGGCGGTCGGTCGGTCTGGTCGTCGGCGTCGGTCGAACGGTCGGTCCGTCGGTCGTCGTCGGTCGTCGTCGTCTTCGTCGGTCAGTCGGTCGTCGTCGGTCGTCGTCGTCTCGGTCGGTCGAACGGTCGGTCGTCGTCGGTCGGACGGTCGGTCGGGAGTGCAGAGACCAGTTGCAGTATGAAGAACCCCCAGCGTGCGATGTCCTCCTCGTGCTCGGTGTCCTCCTCCACGCCCTCCTCCGCGTGCACGGCATCCTCTTCTCTGCCCTTCACCTTGTCCTTCCCGGCCCGGTCGGCGGACTAGTCCTCCACCGCGCCCTCCTTCTCCTCCTCGAAATCTTTGTGCTCGATGTCCTCCTCCGCGCCCTCCTCCACGTGCCTCCGCGTGCTCGGTGTTCTCCCCCTCATCGCCCTCCTCCGCGCGCTCGGTGTTCTCGGTGTGGCTGGCGCTGGTGTTGAATACTTCCGTGATGATCCCGAGTGTGAAGATGGGCGCGTGGACGTTGAAAGTGAAGTCCGTAGCATGGGTTTGGTCAGGGTTGGTGCCAACCTCGACGCTCTCAGGGCCGCTGTGGGGGGCGCTGATGCAGGCGTTGACGCTGGCTTCTCCTGGTGTGCAAGTCGGTAATGGAAACCACGATGTCGGTGGGTGGCAGGCAGGCCCCCTGCGCACGGCGTGCGCGAGACGGCTCTCTGCCGCGCGCCCAGCGTAGGGCGCTGCCCTCCGCGGGCTTCGCGGGTCGGTCTCGGCCAGCTCCATGGGCTGCCGGCGAGCCCGCAGCCGCTGCTCGGCCTCCGGCTCTCGGTCGCGAGGGCGGCGCTGGCGCTCCGGGTCTTGCCGCGCCTGTCGGCGTCTCGCGCTTGGTCGCGGGCACCTCGTGGGCGCCGCGCCTGGCCATCGCCCGCTCCGAGACCCCACGCCGCCGAGCGGCGAGCGGCTCCTCCTCCTCCTCCGCCTCCCTCCTCTCCTCCCCTCCTCCTCCTCCTCCTTACTCTCCTCCTCCTCTCTCTCTCCTCCCTCCCTCCTCCTCCTCCCCCCCCCTCCTCTCACTCCCACGTCCTACCTCCCTACCTCCTCCCTCCTCCTCCACACATCTCCTCCTCCTCCCGCCTCCCCCCTCCTCCATCCCCTCCCCTCTCCTATCCTCCTCACTCCTCCTCCTCCCCTCCTCCTCTTCCTCCGCCTCCTCCCTCCTCCCGTCCTCCTCCTCCTCCTCCTCCTCCTCCTCCTCCTCCTCCTCCTCCTCCTCCTCCTCCTCCTCCCAGTCCTGATTCCTCCTCTCCCCCCTCATCCTGGTTCACCCGGTGCTCCTGGCCACGGGAAGGGCAACATCAGCTGCGGGGGGCGGGGGGGGGCAATCTTTCCGGGAGCCAGCGTGGGAGGACCTCCACTTCGGGAGCCAGCGTGGTAGCCAGCGGTCAGGACCACAATCACTTCGGGAGCCAGCGGGTGCGAGGACCTTCACTTTGGGTGCCGTCTGCGACCGTCAGGGTGACACCACCTTGGAGTTCTTCCTGGGAGGCGAAATTCTGACTTTGCCCTGGTCCGAAATCGGGCTTAAGCAATCCAGCTTACGGAATCCCGCTCCATGTGGCTAAATCCAGCTTGATCCGTGGGCCAATCTGGCGCAACAGCCCCCCTTTTAACGGGGCTCAGTCCTCCTTAATCCTCCCGACGAAGACCTAGGTCGCCACTGGGGGGAGGGAGGTCCATTCACCACCCACCAAACCACCCCAACCCAACCCGAAGACCTCTATTTGCCATCCATTTCCAGTGTGGGTGGGCGGGCGGGGAACATTTGCAAAAAGGCATGGAACCCGTACCCCACCCAACCCGAAATTCGGGTCTTCGGGTTGGGTTGGGGTGGTCTGGTAGGTAGTCATCATCCACTGGGCCTGCCTAGGGATGAGGACGCGCGGGAACAGCTTCGCCTCTATATATCATTCCTGCTCCTCCAGTACCCGAGTGGACCTTTCGGTTTGATGATGGTGTTGTAACAGTCTTCCACAAGAAGCGGTCACATCCACGAGAGCGCTGGCACCGACGACGACGCCCACGACGACGACGACGACCAGGTTGACCAAGACGACGAGGACGAGGACGACGAGGACGACGACGACGACGAGGGCGGAGACGAGGGGGATGAGGACGACGACGACGACGAGGCCGATGACGAGGACGAGGGCGAGGACAAACAACGACGAGGACAGCGACGAGGGCGACGACGATGACGCCGACGACGACGATGCCGACAAGGACGACGACGACGACGACGACGACGACGACGACGACGACGACGACGATGAGGTCGACGACGGCGACGACAACCTCAATGGGCGGGTCGGATGAGCGGACACTCTGACCGTCACATGGTTACCCCAGGGGGGCGAATCACGATTATGTTCTTTATTTAGTCGCCACATGGCACGCAGAGATCCTGCTGACATTGGCACGTGGCCGTTCGTGATCGCAATATGGCCACGCATGACATTTACGTTGAGTCCCAGCGCGTCAGAAATCCTTCCAATAATTTGTGGTGGGATCGAATCCTGGACCCGCCGCATGGTTGGCTGGTTGTTCGGTCGGTTGGCTGGTTGCCTGGGTTGTTGGAGTAGTTGGCTGGGTGATTGGAGGTTGGCCGTTCCACTGGTCGAGCCTTTAGCTTGACATTCGGCTAGCTGGCAACGCCTGTGAGGTTCAACGACTGCGACGGGGAGGCGGACGCTAACCTTCATGTCGGGTAGGCGGGTCGGGCGGGCGTTCCTTGAAGGCCGGGTCAGGTAGGCGGATCCTAACTGGCGGGTCAGGCAGCGGACCCTAACGCGCGAGCGGGCGAGGCAACCGGAACATTCAAGTAGTGCGCAGTCCATTCAGCAGGACATCCACGAGGGCGAGGACGACGAGGACGACGATGATGATAACGAAGGGCGACGACGATGATGAGGACGACGATGACGACAGCGACGACGAATACAACGAGGACGACGACGACGACGACGCGACGAGTGGGATGAGGAGGAGGAGGACGACAACGACAAGAACAGCGACAACAAGGGCGACAACGACGACGACGAGGGCGACGACGACGACGACGGCGACCGTAACGGGCGGCGCAGGCGGGCGGACCCTCACTGGTGGTCGGGTGGGTCGGTCGGGCAGACTCTAGAGGGCGGGTCGGGCGAGCGGACCCTACCCAGCGGCCGGGCCGGGTGGGGTGGGACACTGAAGTGGTCTTTAGTAAGTTTCCAGAGAAATATCCGCAAGAGCGACGACGACGACGGCGACGAGGGCGACGAGGGCGAACACGACGCCGACGACGGCGAGGACGACGACGAGGACGACGACGAGGGCGACGACGACGCCGACGCCGACGGCGACGAGGAGGAAGACGACGACGACGAGGAGACGACGGCGATGACGACGACGAGGACGACGAGGACGAGGGCGACGACGGCTGCGATGATGACGCTGACGCCTGCGACGAGGACGTCGACGAAGAGGGCGACAACGACGACGGCCATGAGGGCGACGACTGTGATGACAACCCTCACGGGCGGGTCGGCTTGTCGGACCCTGCGGCCGGGTCGGACGGGCCGATTCTAAGGGGCTGGCGGTTGGGTTCGGGCGGGATCGTATAGTAGTATTGCGCAATCTTCCGTGGCGACGACGACGACAAGGGCGACGACAATGATGACGACCATCTTGCGAACATGTGGCATGACGAGTTTCTTCGACCTTCGCTTGTTTCCCCCTCGCCCTTGCACCCGCCCAGGGAGTCTGTGAACCGACCCCCTTCGAGGAGGGTGCTTTTCATACCGAGAAGCACTCGTCAGTACACCCTGTGGGCACGCTGCGCCGACGTGGCCGTCGTGTGAGCCAGCGCGCTCGCGGGCAGCCCACCAGTACAGAGCGATGTTTTTCTGAGTGTTGGGGGGGCCTCCCTCCTCTCTCCTCCTCCTCCCTTCTCCCTCATCCCTCCTCCCTCCTCCACCTCCTCCTCCCTCCTCCTCCTCCTCCTTCTCCTCCTCCTCCTCCTCCTCCTCCTCCTCCTCCTCCTCCTCCTCCTCCTCCTCCTCCTCCTCCTCCTCTCCAGGGCGTCTCGGCGTGAGCTGCGAGGAGGTGCCGAGCGGGAGCGCAAAGGTTCAGAGCCATCGGCGGTGACGAAGTCTCAGGCGCAACGCCCAGCCCTCCCACAGGTTCGTCGGCAGTGGTGCGGCGGCGAGGAGGGTTATTGAGGAAGGATTGAGGAGGAGGAGGAGGAGGAGGAGGAGGAGGAGGAGAAGGAGGGAGGGGGCCGGAGGGCGGAGGGCGAAGGGCGGTGGAAGGCAAATCCTCCCAGGCACCCCGCCACATCCAGGCGCCTCAACTCTGCCCCCGACTCCGGCCCCGCCCTGCGAGGGGGCGCCGCCGGAGGATCTAGACACCGGCGGCGTTGCGGCTGCAGAGGCGGGCCTCGGGGCGGCCCGGCCTCCTCTCCTCCTCCGCCTCCTCGCCCTCCTCTTCCTGTTCCTCCTCCTCCTCCTCCTCCTCCTCGTCCTCCTCCTCCTGCTCCTCCTCCTCCTCGTCCTCAGCCTCCTCCTGCTCCTGCTCCTCCTCCTCCTCCTCCTCCTCCTCATCCTCCTCCTCCTCCACCTCCTGCTACTGCTACTGCTCCTCCTTCTCCTCCTCCTCCTCCTCCTCCTCCTCCTCCTCCTCCTGCTGCTCCTGCTCCTGCTAATGCTTCCTCCTTTCTACCAGCTTTTTCCTCTGCCTTCTCCGCCTCATGCTGCTTCGGCATCTCCTCTTGCCTGACCCTCGCCTCCCCCCGCCGGAGCACCAGACATGTAGTCAGAGCGGGCCAGGCGTTTCGCCTGATACCCTCCGCAGCTCACGACTTCGAAGCCTGAAATCTCGAGCGGCCACACGCATGCAGCACAGGTCGTTCTCAGAATGGGCCCCCTCTGCGCTGTGGCACCGTGCACTCTGGGGCTTTCTGGCCTCTAACAGCTTGGTTTTGCGAATAGGAAAGATGTTGTACGGGGCTCTCGCCCTGGCGCCGCGCACATTCGTCGTCAAATCTCCCACGCGTGTCAAAGTTGGGTCTTCGCCTCCGGCTCCTGTCCACGGCGTACCTTTTCCTGTGCAAGCTCCTCGGCACCGCCTGCACCCCAGGCCCCGCCCTCTTGGCAGCCTCAGGCCCCGCCCGCCTTTGCCCTGTCTCCCCAATTCGAGCTGTGCGTAGCCCGCCCAGCTTTTAGCGGAAGAGGTTCGCTCTCGCCCCGCCGACCAAAAAGTGTTGCCCAGGACGAGGAGCGAGGAGGAGGAGGAGGAGGAGGAGGAGGAGGAGCGAAGAATGGGGCGCTCGCTCGATCCTCCATGTCTGCCCCGCCCGAAGCTCAGACACGCGCGGCAGAGCTGCCCGAATAAATGGTGGGCGGCTGCCTCTGAAGTCGGGGCTCTCGCCTGAGGCAGTGGATCCTGCACGGGGGATCCTGGACGAAACGGATGGCCAGTGGACCCTTTACAGGCGGACAGTGGGTCCTTCCAGAACCGTGGCCAGTGGATGCTTTCCTGGATTTCTTCTCTGGGGGCAGTGGATCCTTGACAGAACGGAGTCTCTCGCCTGAAGGGCCTGGATGGATGGAAGGCCCACTGGGCGTTCGTCTGCCACGGGAGGCGTTCTCCGCAATGGAGACGGAGTACGCGCAGGGATTTCCAGTGGAGACCCATGCCAAGAAGCACCCTGGTGTTATTGGGTTTCGATGGTTTTGCCATCGAAAGCGTGGCGCTCCCACACCAGAAATCAGTGTAAGTCCTGGGGTCTCGGGGTTGGGTTTCTTGTGGAAGGTTTCCTGTGGACTGGCCTCCACTGTATGAGGTGGGAACTTGGGGCCGAAATTTTGCTGCAGCACTGCAGCATCGTTGATGCCTCTTGGGTTTACTCTGGTCGTCCCCTTCCGGCCTAACTCTCCTCCTGGTGCTCCTCTTGGAGGGCGAGCGAGCTCGAAGCGGATTTCTAGACAACTCCAGACGATGCAGGGAGATTGCATTGGAGAGCGGGAGGAGGAGGAGGAGGAGGAGAAAGAGGAGGAGGAGGAGGAGGAGGAGGAGATGAGAAGAAGGAGGAAGTTCCAGGGTCCTGCAGGGAGATGCAGCGAGTGGCAGCATGTAGGCTCGGGCTATGGATCCTCTAATTCGTGACATGCGTTCCAGACTGAGAAAGCATTTCTGGGTCGGAGGTGGGGGTGGCGGTGCAAGAACTTAGAGCTCTGGTGCGCTTGTCGGGAGCGTTCTATGCAGCCAAGCTCCTAGCGGCACTCTCTTCTTTGAATATCCCAAAGTTCAGGCTCAGCCCAGTAGTTGGCCCTCTCTCTGAAGACTTCTGAAGACTGCTGAGTCCAGATGCAGTCAACGCTGAGTAGGTTGCTTCGTAGATGGGCTGAGATCCTAATCACGAGTGCCGCCAGATATCTTGGGGTGTGGACCGGCCCAGCAGCAGACCGAGAGCTCATGTAGTGCAGGGTCTTTTCGGGAATGGATGGGGGTGATCCAGGATACAGCTGCTACCAAGGCCGCCCGCTCGATAGCGATCACCTTGTACAATTCCAGAGCCGTCTCTAAATTCAGCTGCCTGGCTCAGTTGAGCCCACTGCCGTCGTCCATTCTCCGATGGGGATCGTGGGCCCTGCACAAGATCCTCCATATTCCTGCCTTCTCTGTCCTCCTCTCCCAGCTTCTTGCATTGCGCCAGTGGTCTCGCCTGCGACCCCAATCAATGCGTTCCAAACTGTTTCTGCTCTCCTCGGTGCCTCTTGCCATACTGCTTCGAACTGGAGGCCCTTGTGGGCTCGCCTCCGTCGGGCTGCCAGGAACACTTCCCACTCGCGACTTGGCTTAGGAATGGGTGGCCCCCCGCGCACTGGAAGGAGCCAGCATTCGTTCAGGAACTGGCCACAGCCGCTGCTGGCTTTCCAGAGTGTCCGGCTCGCATTCAGATCGCGAACGAGGGTCTCGTGGCGCTGCCATTTCAGATCGCGAACAAGGCTCTCGGTGAGGCGTTCGCTGCTGATCCCTCGGCCCCGGTGCAGCGGATAATCTCGCGAGCTTGCGAGACGGCGTTGTTCCAGGAGGATCGCGGGGCGCTGATTTCCAAGCGTGTGGCGAAGTGGACGGCCGAGCCGCCCACGCCTAAGGGTCTCGCGGGGTGCAGCTGGCCAGCATTTCGAGAGTGCCTGGAGACTCTTCCCCCCCCGCGCGGCAAGCCTCGGTCCTGAAAGCGTTGGTGGGCGAGCGGCCGACGGAGAGGAGGGCGTCTCAGACCGAGGTTGCGTGCAAGTTCGGCTGCTCGGGTGAGTTCGACTCCCGGAGACACGATTTGCCTCGCCCGTTGCTGTGCGCGGCCATCCACGAAGTCTGGGTTCCTTCTGTCCCGATGGAGTTATTTCTCGATCTCCGCTTGGATGTCGCTCGCCCGATGGCGGAGGCTCGGCGTCTGGCGGTGCAGCAATTGGTGGTCAGCTCTGATCTGTGTAACTCGATTCGGAGACAAGCGACGTTAGATCAGACTGTGACTGTGAAGCGTGCTAGAGGAGCCAGAGCGCAGCTCTTGCAGCAGCAGTGCGATCGAGAGTAAGCGACTACAAACTTTGTCCGAGCTGCGTGCGACGAGGAGGAGGAGGAGGAGGAGGAGGAGGAGGAGGAGGAGGAGGAGGAGGAGGAGGAGGGGGAGGGGGAGGAGGAGGAGGAGGAGGAAGGAGGAAGGAGGAGGAGGAGGAGGAGGAGGAGGAGGAGGAGGAGGAGGAGGAGGAGGAGGAGGAGGAGGGAGGAGGAGGAGGAGGAGGAGGAGGAGGAGGAGGAGGGAGGAGGAGGAGGAGGAGGAGGAGGAGGAGGAGGAGGAGGAGGAGGAGGAGGAGGAGGAGGAGGAGGAGGAGGAGGAGGAGGAGGAGGAGGGGGAGGAGGAGGAGGAGGAGGAGAGGAGGAGGAGGAGGAAGGAGGAAGAGAATTGGATTCGGTTTTTCGACAGCAAGGCTGGGCCTTCCAGCCACGAAGGTTAGAGGGTAGACTCTGCAACGCTCAGCGACACAGGGCTCCCCACCGACCAACATGCCAGAAAAGCCAACCCACAGAGAGCAACCGCGAAGACTCCCATCCCAACTCGAAGGTGGTCTTCTTCGCCAGCTCCAGTGCCTGTCGGCCCGGCTCTGCCTTCAACTTTGGAGGGGCGGCGCAGGCGGATTGAAAATCACACAGCACCCCGCCGGCCCCACGAGGGAGGGGAGGGGGGGAGGAGGGAGGAGGAGGGAGGAGGGAAGAGGAGGAGGGAGGAGGAGGGAGGGAGGAGGGAGGAGGAGGGAGGAGGGAGGAGGGCGGAGGAGGAGGAGGAGGAGGAGGGCGGAGGAAGAGGAGGAGGAGGAGGAGGAGGAGGAGGAGGAGGAGGAGGGACGGAGGCAGACACAGAGCAGGAGCAACGCGCTCGGCCCTCAGGGGGGAGCATCGCGCCCTACGCCGCTGCAGGCGCTACGCGGCCTCGCGCTCGCTGCACACGCGCGCACGCGCGCGCGTTGAAGCGCCGGGCCCTCGCGCCAGCCGGGCACCCTGGGACAGGACCGCCGTGGCCCTGGCCCTTGCCAGTGGACATGCAGTCAACTTGCATGGTAATCAGGCGATCGCAAGCCTGGATCAAGGGGGCGTGGATTAGCGACGGGGCCCGTTTCCACAGGAAATCGCGGACTTCCGCCGCCGAGCGAGGCGGCACTGGCCGCATTTTGGGGAGGGCGCCTCACCCGACCCGACGATTTGGCAGCCGCGCGCCAAGTCCATGGATCGCTAATCCGTGTCTGCGCGCCCCCGAGGTAAGGATGAGCAGGTTTCCCAAGGTTGCCCTCGTACCCTTCCCCCTCGTAGCCGCGCCCCGCCCGCAAAGTGTCGGCATGGCCTTCCGAGGCCCTTGCACCTTGATCGCGCATCCTCACTACACGGGTTGACTGCACCCTTGCCTCCGCCGCGGTCCTTGCTCCGGGCCGGACTGGCCTCGGCAGCGGCCGCCGCGGTGCACGGCTGGGAGGCTCCGCCGCCCGCCGCGCAGGCGCCCACCCGCGCCGCTCGCGGGCATTCTCGGCCAAAGGCAAGCCACGCATTGTGTGTTCCTCCTCCTCCTCCTCCTCCTCCTCCTCCTCCTCCTCCTCCTCCTCCTCCTCCTCCTCCTCCCCCCTCCTCTCTCCTTATCCTCCCCCTCCTCTCCCCTCCTCACCTCCTCCTCCCCTCTCTTCCTCCTCCTCTCCTCCTCCTCCTCCCCTTCCTCCTTCTCCTCATCCTTCCTCCTCCCTCCCCCCCCTCCGATACCTCCCTCCTCCCCCCCCCCCCCCCCCCCCCCCCCCCCCCCCCCCCCCTTTCATCTCCTCCTCCTTCCCTCCTCCTTCCTCCTCTCTCCTGCTCTCACCTCCCCCCCCCCCCTCCCCCCCCCCCACCCCCCCCCCCCCCCCCCCCCCCCCCACCCCCCCCCCCCCCCCCTCCCCCCCCACCCCCCCCCCCCCCCCCTCCCCCCCCTCCCCCCCCCCCCCCCACCCCCCCCCCCTCCCACCCCCCCCCCCCCCCACCCCCCCCCTATCCCCCCCTCCTCCCTCCTCCCCCTCCTCCTCCTCCTCCTCCTCCTCCTCCTCCTCCTCCTCCTCCTCCTCCTCCTGTTCGCTGCTCAAGAGGAGGTCCAGTTGAGACAATAGCAGTTCGGCCTTCGGGGCGCACCCTCGTCGCCACGGCTGGGTGCAGAGCGGACAGCCGGTGCTTTTAGTCCCTGGGAGCGGTCCGGGGACCGATGTTGGGCTGCCGTTGTCTCAATTCGCCCTGCTCCGTCTGACAATACGTTCGTGTCTTTGCGGGAGCTCCTGTCTAGGAAACGCTCGCTTCCGTCCGCGGTCTACGCCCTCTCGGCGCATGGCTTGCCCCCCAGTCCATGTTGGAGCCTCGGAGCTGCCGAGGATTCTTACCGACGCAGTTGCTGGGGCGCGGCTCTGGTTGTCGTGTTGCACGGTACACGGTACGCGTGCTTCCACGGGCGCCCCCGTCAGCTGAGTGTGGGCCAGCGACGTGGTGCGCAGTCCGCGCGCAGGAGTCGATGGTGTAATCTGTTTATCCCCCTCGTGGTCGCGCGTTGAGCCTGCACGGCGGTGCGAGGGAGAAGGAGGAGGAGGAGGAGGAGCCCGAGGAAGAAAGCGGAGGGGAAGGAGGAAGAGAAGGAGGAGGACGAGGAAAAATAGGAGGAGGAGTAGGAGGAAGAGAAGGAGGAGGAGGAGGAGGAGGAAGCGGAGGAGGAGGAAGCGGAGGAGGAGGAGGAAGAGGAGGAGGAGGAGGAAAAGTAGGAGGAGGAAAAGGAAGAGGAGGAGGAGGAGGAAAAGGAGAAGGAAGAGGAGGAGCCCGAGGAGGAGGAAGCGGAGGAGGAGGAAGCGGAGGAGGAAGGAGGAAGAGAATGAGGAGGAGGAGGAGGAGGAGGAAAAGTAGGAGGAGGAAAAGGAGGAGGAGGAGGAGGAGGAGGACCAGTGAAGACGGCCCGCCCTCCATCGTTGGAACTGGTAGAAAGTTCAAGCAGGATCATGATTGGCGAGGGAGTCTCAGGCGAAACGCGCGGCCCGCCCAACCGACACGCTTGGGGGTGCGACAGGAAGGAAGTATTTACAAGGTAGAAGGATGGTGGAGGAGGACGAGGAGGAGGAGGAGGAGGAGGAGGAGGAAAAGGAGGGAGAGGAGGAGAAGCAGGCGGAGGAGGAGGAGGATGGGCAGTAGAAGGAGGAGGACATGAAAGTGGAGGGGGAGGAGGAGGAGGAGGAGGAGGAGGAGGAGGAGGATGGATGGACAGCGCCTTGAAAGGTCGAGAGGTGACAGCACCAAAAGCATGGGGGGATCGACCCGAGTTAAACCGCCCCTGAGGCCCTTGCCTCTTCTTTAGCTTTAATTCTGGCAGCAAGAGCCGCCATACGCTGCTCGTACGAGGGGGCCGAGGGAGAGTCCGAAAACGCTCGCGGAACTGAGGTAGCACACAGCTCGGGGACCATAGTCAAGCCAATATTCATCAAAGATGCTGCAACATAATGTCTCGCCCCAAGTCGCCTGCTCAGAAGCGTCTACAAGTATTTATCTTCTCTACGGAGAGCGCACCCTTGAAAGACGCGCGCCTTCTGGTGGTATCGTATTGGCGGGAACCCATGTCTGAAAAAGAGCAGCCGTGCGTTATCCTTGTAAGCATTCGAGTGTCAATACGCTGGAGAATTGGTCAGGGCCGAGAGAGCCGAACGAGCGAGAGTGAATATGATGGTGCCAATAGTTCTGAACTTCAATCGGGTGTCGAGAAACAAACGGCCACTATGAAAGAAAGCTGGCCTCTATCCGTGCACCTCGCAAATGATGATGTTTCACAAGTATGAATGGTGGAAGACCTGATGCGAAAGTGCAGTTTTCAACAACACAAGCCGCCCTCCATCCGTCTGGCCGTGACATCTTTCTGTCAGGTGAGAGCGCGTTTTGAACAACGTCCCGCCTTCATTGGTGGAGCGGTTCCAAGTTCTAGAGGCGACTGCGCGCGGCGCTAAAGCGAGCGCGCACGAACCGACTTCCGTCTTTGTTATTCCTGAGAGTTTCGAACGCGAATGTGCGCGGCGCGGATGCGAGATCCCCAGCTTGAAAAGCATCTTTCACCCATTCGTGGAACGGTTGCGAATTCCAGGCTTTCACGGTCACGACGCGCAAGGTGTGCTCAAGCGGCGAGTTTGGTTGCGCGACGGGGAGGAGTTGTTTACCAGGTAGAGGGACGGGGTGGGAGGAGGGGAGGCGGGGGAGCAGAGGGAGAAGGCAAGGAATGTGGGCTTCTCTCTGACCCGAAGACTGATCACTAGCCGGCGCCAGTACCCTGAGCAAGAGTAGGAGCAGGCTAGTACGGCACGTTCGTTACAGGGCTCGACGAATGCGGGCAGTGCGACTACAGAGGGAGGGGCGCGAGGCGAGCAGATACCCATGGCTTGTCGATTATGAGGAAATGGGGTTTGTCCGAACAGTAAGACCGTTAAGAGGTAGTGCGGGAACGTTTTCCTTTCTCTTCTCTCCCTCCCCATCTCCTTCCTCCCCCCAGCCCTCCACGTTCACTTCCTTGTGCGGGCGACAGCGTCGACCCGGCTACCCATAGGATGGCCCAACATACTACTTGTTGCATCCTTTTCTCCTCATCCTCCCGCTCGCTATCCTTCCTCCGTCCTTCTTCCCTTACCTCATGCCCCTCCCCCTCACCGTCCTTTATTTCCTGATCCTCCCGCTTCTTCTCCCCCCATGTGGTACCCGGCGGAGGTATCAGCTCAAGAGGCGCCGGCTGATACTGACACTGCGGGGCTGACGTTCTTGTGAGTTCCGCTGTCAAAAGAAAAAGGTCCGACTGCCGACATGGTAGTATTCGACGTGCGCTCCCCACCAAGCAGCAACACTGGTAGCAGCAATCATGTCCAGGCCCCTTGCCCAAGTTCTGAGGTGGCCTTGTGTTTCAGCTCGTCATACTCGCTTCGACGCCGTTTGCTCGGGACGCGATTGTGGGAACCTCGATGCGCCCTGCGATGGAAGAAGCCATTAAAGCGTTTGATTTGCTCGTGTTTGTCGTTCAAAACATTTTATTTACTCTGAATTGCTGGATTCCTATACCGTTTCTGCCAAATTGGTTGGAGTGAAAAAAAGAGGGCGTCTTAATAAGGATGCGCGCGAGCTCTCCGACCAAACCGTTGCCGCGAAGGTCAGAAAGGCGCGAGGCATCATGCGAAGAGTGTGGAAAGCACATTTAGTGTGCATGGCCCATTTCGGCACACCCTTCACACGTTTCGTGGCCCCATAGGGAGCTCCACCTAAGGCCCCAGTGGCAGCGCCCGCATGCAGTTCCACCCTCCATTTTGGCACACCCCTCACGCTTCGTAGTCCCATAAGGAGCACCAGCAGCAGCGCCCGCATGCAGTTCCACCCCCATTTCGGTGCACCCCTCACACGCTTCGTGGCCCCATCAGGAGTCCCACCGCAGGCCCTAATGGCAACGCCCGCATGCGGTTCCACCCTCAATTCCGGTGCACCCTACACGTTTCGTGGCCCCATAGGGAGCTCCACACAAGGCCCCAGTGGCAGTGCCCGCATGCGATTCCACCCGCCATGTCGGTGCACCTCACACGCTTCGTGGCCCCACAGGGAGCTCCACCGCAGGCTCCAGTGGCAGCGCCCGCGTGCGGTTCCACCCGCCATTTCGGTGCACCCCTCACGCGCTTCATGGCCCCATGGGGAGCTCCACCCCCATTTCGGTGCACCCCTCACACCGTGCATGGCTCTATAGGGAGCTCCACCGAAGTGCCCAGTGTCAGCGCCCGCATGCAATTCCACCCTCTATTTCGGCACACCCTTCACATGCTCCGTGGCCCCAGGCAGCTGCGAGGGCCCCAGTGGCAGTGCCCGAATGCGGTTCCACCCTCCATGTAAGCGAATCTTTCTCACGTTTCGTGGGCCCATAGGTAGCTACAGCGAAGGCCCCAGCCCAGCGGCAGCGCCCACATGCGGTTCCACCCTCATTTCGGTGTGTCACTCACACGGTTCGTGGCCCCAATAGAGGGCTCCACCGCAGGCGCCAGAGGCAGTGCCCACGCGGTTCCACTTGCAATTTCTTTGAACTTCTCACACGCGTCGTGGTTCCATAGGGAGTTCCACCTAAGGCCCCAGTGGCAGCGCCCGCATGGTGGTCCCGCCACGTTTCGGCACACCCTTCACGCGCTTCGTGCCCCCGTAAGAAGATCTACCGACGGCAGTACTCACAACGACAGTGCCCACAATTGCACATGGTTTGGCCTTTCGCCAGGAGAATTCCCAACCATCCTATGGTGTTGGGTCCTTCTTTTGAAGAGACAGCCCCCCACGTCACCTCACTCCCGCTGCTCCTTCCCCCCGCCTTCCTCCTCCGATCCTTGCCTCTCTGCCCTCCGAACCAGTCAGCCATTTTGACACACAGCTCACACGTTTCGTGGCACACGCTTCGTGGCGCTATAGGGAAAATCGCCGAGGGCCCGAAGGCTAGCGTTCGCATGCGCCCACCGCACCCATTGTGGCACACCCCTCATACGTCTCGTGGCCCAATAGGGCGCCCCACAGCAAGGTCCAAATGCAAGCGTGCGCGGGCGCCCACCGCGCCCATTTTGGCACAACCTTCACACGCTTCGTGGTCCCATAGGGAGCGCCACCGATGGCCCGAAGGCCAGCGATCGCATGCGCCCACCGCACCCATTTCGGCACACCTCTCACATGCTTCGTGGCCCCATAGGAACCCCACCGAAATCCCAAACGCTACCGTTCGCATGCGCCCACAGCGCCCACTTTGGCATACCCCTCACACGTTTCGCTACCCCATAGGATGCCCAACCGAAGGCCCACATGCCAGCGTTCGCACGCGCCCACCGCACCCATTTGGGCACACTTTTCCCATGTTTCGTTGCCTAGGGAGTCCCACCGAAGGCTCAAATGCCAAGGTTCACACGCGCTCACCGCGCCCATTTTGGCACACCCTTCACACGCTTCGCGGCCTCATAGGGAGCCCCACCGACTGCGGTGCATACGACGGCTGTGCCCACAATTCCAAAGATATTCGTATTTTGAACATGTACCATTGCAAAATGTTGAGCCCCTGGTTCTTTTACCCATGGCGTTGCTATCCCGGACCCCTCCAAGAAACGATTCAATCCGCTTCAAAAAACATGGAATTGGACCGCATTCAATACGTAACATACGTATAATAAGCCCAGCTGCCGCTTTGTCAGAAAATAGTTGTCCGGGATTTGTTGCTGATGTCCACGGCTGCATATTAGGCAAGTTGGGCATATATGAGATTCGGATTGCTTGCACGGCTTGGAGCGCCATGTCTTGCACCACCTTGCAGCTCTTCACTAACAAAGGCAAAACCACGACGGGCCACAGGGCCTCCAGGATGGCCACGTTGGCTCAAGATGGCCCCCCTCTGATGGCCTCCAAGTCCGCCGAAGATGGCCAAAGATAACCCCAAGTTCGCTCAAGAAGCCTCCCAGACGCCTCCAAGACGGCCCAAGAGACCTCCAATAGGTCGAGGGCTCGAAGAGACCAAAATTATTGATTGTTTTTAGGTTTTTGAAGTATGTTGGAATGTGTTTCTTCTCGGCACTCCGACGGCCCAAGAGGCCCCTAACATGGCCCAAGAGCCCAGGGCCCCATGACGGCCCGAGAAATTTCCAAGCGGGCCCCAAGATGGCCTAAGGGGCCTGCAACACGCCCAAGATGGCCTCCAAGACGCCCAAGATGGCCTCCAAGACGGCCCCAAGTCGGCCCAGAAATGCCCCCAAGACAGCTCTCGACGGCGTCGGACATGCCAGGAACCCATCAAGATGGCCAAAATTAGCTCGAAGCTGGCCCACGGCCCAAGAGGCTTCCAAGAGAGCTAGGAAGGAGGCCCCAAATTTGCATGTTCTTTAGAAATCGAATGATTTTGACAGTTGTTTCTCCTTGGTTTTCCGACGATCCAAAATGGCCCAAGAGGCCGAAATGGCTGCAGAATGGCCTAACAGGGCCCCGAGAAATCCTAAAACGGCCCAATAGCTCCGACCCATAAGACACAGGGCGTAAAACCCCAAATCGGCTCATAGAGTCCAAACAGTTTCCGACGGCCTCAGACAGACCAGGAACCTACCAAACTTGGCAGAAGAATTTCCATGCTTGAAAACGAGTTTCCATACCTCCAGAATACGGGTTTCCTTAACTGCAAACACGGGTTTCCATAACTGCGAACACGGGGTTGTAAACACGGGTTCCCGTAATTATCAAATCGGGT
>CAUYUJ010010063.1:0-30547 GCA_963575745.1 Prorocentrum cordatum
CCTCTCCTCCTCCTCCTCCTCCTCCTCCTCCTCCTCCTCCTCCTCCTCCTCCTCAGAGATGCCCGAACTCTTGGGCGCGGCCTCGGGGGGGGCCCCGAGCGCCCCAGCGAGGTGCCAAGAGGATGGCACGCCCCACAGCCTCGGGCCCAGATGGCTCAAGAGGGCGCACGGTGGTCCCAAGACGGCCCAAGGAGCGCCCAGGACGCTCCAGGAGGGCTCTACGAGGACTTCGAGAGGTTCCGAAGGCACGAGACTCACTGATTTTGCCCCGGTTTTCGGACGATGTGGGCGGTGCCGCCTTTTCGAGCTGCCGACCGCCTGGACGGCCCAAGAGGCCATCAGATCGCTCGTCCCGAAACTCTGCTGGAGCTCTCTTGAGCCATCTTGGCACCCTCTGGGGCAGTCTATCGGCTCTATTCGTCTGGATGCCTGCCACATCTCCAAAGACCTCCTCGAGGACTGTCCTGCCTGCCCTACTGTTCCCCCAGGGCGCCACATCTCCAAAGATCTCCTCGAGGACTGTCCTGCCTGCCCTACTGTTCCCCCGGGGCACGAGCACACCACCACGCAGCAATAGTGACGCGAAATGGGCCAGCGAGGTGAGAAGCAATTAAATTAAGACACGTAAGTATGTGGGCCTCACTGTTCAACGACACTCCATGGTGGCTGTGGCCGCCCGAAGAGGTCGAAGCATGTGCTCCGACCGGAGCCGATGCAAAGGAAGGGAGGGAATACGAGGCGCGTGGGGGGCTTCGTCTTCCTTGCTGGCCGGCGCGGTCCCAGAGCTTCCTGAGGCGGCCTCCCTCGGAAGCCTCTTGAGGGCGGGCTTCGGGATTATGTGGTGGCTCTGGCCGCCCGAAGAGGTCGGAGGATGCGCGCGGGCTGCGTGGGCCGGAGCATGAGCTTGAGAGCACTG
This sequence comes from Prorocentrum cordatum, assembly GCA_963575745.1. Lineage (NCBI taxonomy): Eukaryota > Dinophyceae > Prorocentrales > Prorocentraceae > Prorocentrum > Prorocentrum cordatum. Next base: position 917 of record CAUYUJ010010063.1, read on the forward strand.
CGGAGCATGTCCCCGATAGCCGGCCTGTCCGGAGCACTTTCGGGGAGAACTCCCGCACGTGTCACCCATCCAGGCCAGAGATGAGAGGCGCATGGGGCGCCTTGCTTTCACGGGCGGCCGGCGCGGTCCCAGAACTCTCGAGGAGACCTTCCTTCGGAGTCCTCCTGGAGGCGGTCTGGGTGGCGTGTTCGAGCCCCTCGAGGGCCTCCTGGGATCTGATTCGGGCCTCTCGGGGGGCCTCCTGGGGCGTCTAGGAGGCATTTGGGGGGCCAGCTGGCGGTTTCTGGGCTCATCCTGGAGCGGAGGGCGCGACGTGTCAGTTCGAGTTCGTCCTTGTGGGGCCCTCTCGGGGCCGTCCTGGGCCATTATGGGGGCCTCTCGGGCTGTCTTGGAGCCCTCTTGGGCCGTCTGGGAGCTCTCTTGGTGGCCTCTTGGGCCGTCTTGGCGCGATCTCCGGAGCCGTCTTGAAGCGTCGAGACTCCAAAACAGCGAGGACGCTGAAACCCTCCAGAAATTCCCGGAAAAAACCTGATTTGGGCATCTCGGGGCTCTTCTTGGGGGGGCCTCTTGGAGCCCTCAAGACTCTTGGGCTGTCTTGGGGCCCTGATGGGCCGTCTGAGGCCATACCTTGGATCGTCGGTTGGCGTCTCGGGCCATCTGCAACCGTCTCGGAGCCCGCCGGGGCCCGCCAGGCCCGAGATTTGGGCCACTTCAGCCGCGTCCCCGTGCCCACCCTTCTGGCACACGGTGTCCCCAGTGTTGTATTACAGATTACGTCCGGCTCCAGCTTCGCCTCCCGTATCTCGCTCAGCAGCGCCAGCGCTGGCTGCCACTGCTCGCCCTTCTCGCACGCGCTGATCCCAGCGTTGTAGCTGACTAGCGTGGACCCGACGAGCTTCCACGAGCTTGTAGAGAGCGTTCATGCTGGGGTCGACGCAGGAGGACGCGCTTTGGTCGGTGTGATCCGCGGCATTCCCCGCAGGGGCCTACGGGTAGTTCTTCTTCTGTAAAAACCGGCGTGGAGATCCCTCTGGCGGCGGTTGTGGCGCGACTGGAGGGGGGGCGAGCCCGAGCCCGAGCTTCGAGCTTCGAGCCCGAGCCCGAGCCCGAGCCGAAGGCCAGGTCGGAGCCTGAGCCCGAGCCCGAGCCCGAGCCCGAGCCCAGGCCCCAGCCCAGGCCCGAGCACGAGCTGGAGCTCGAGCCCAAGCCCGAGCCCAGGCTTGAGCCCGAACCCAGGCCCGAGCCCCGAGCCCGAGCCCAGGCTCAAGCCCGAAACCTAGCCCGAGCCCGAGCCCGGGCCCGAGCCCAGAGCTCGAGCCTGAGCCCGAGGCGGAGCAAATTTTCGGAGGGAGCCGTTTTGTCGTTGCTTTCAGTGTGTGTCCCCGCAGGGGCTGCCGGGGAGTTTTTTTTGTGAAAACCGGCTCGGAGGTCCCTGTGGCGATGCCGTTGGGGCTGCCTGCCTTGGTGCCTACCCTCCTGGGGCTCTCTTGGGAGCCTGTTGGCGGTCCGGTGCAAGCTTTTTTGGGCCCTCTTGAGGCGCTCTGGGGCCGCTCTGGGGCCCTCCGTGGCCGTCTTGGGGGGCACGGGCACGGGCTGTCTTGGGGCGCTCTGGGGGTACTTGGAGGCCCTCTTGGGCGCCTCCCGTGGCCCTCTCGGGGCTCTCTTGGGAGTTTCTGGAGGCCCTCTTGGGTCCCTCGCGAGCCGTCTTGGGGCCCTGAAGGGCCGTTTTGGTCTCGACTGGGGCTCTCTTGGGGGCCTCTGGGGCCGTGTTGGGGCGGTCTTGGAAGCGTCCTCGACCGTCTTGGACGCCGTGCAGACCAGAAGAGCGAGTTCTCCAAAAATGTACGTTTTACGAAGGGAATGGGACGATTGTTGCGTCGTAAGGGCCCGCTCGGAGGTCTCTCGGGGCAGCTCGGGGGCGTCTTGAGCCGTCCTGAGGCCGTCTTGGGGGCGTCTGGAGCGGATCTTCGGCAGTCACGGAGCGTCCGCTGCGCGATCGGAGCCGCTCCAGATCGGAGCCGCTCCAGAGGCTCCGAGGCGACCCCGACGGCCACCCCGAAGCGGCCAGGGGGGGGTGCGGCTCGCTGCCACTGCGCTCCGCACCGCACGCGCGGACCCGGCTATTGTAGGAGAGATGACTGGTGTGAACCCGTGGAGAATCCACGGCCTGCGGGAGCCCCGGGGGCCCGCAGCGACGGGCCCGAACGCAAGGAAACCGCGGCGTTTGACCTCGAGGGCGCGTCCCGCGAAACCCGGAAACCATCTGGACGTTGTGCGGAACAAAAACATGGAAGAGCGTCACTGGCCACCCCCGGGGCCCGAACGCGGGGAAACCGCGGCGCCCCCCGCGCGACCCGGGAACCATCTGGATGTTCTCGCAAAATCATTGCAGTGGAGGGAAGCCCCGAACTTGACCCGAATTTCGGGTTGGGGGGGGTACGAGTTCCACGTGTTTTTCTATGTTCCCCGACCCCCCCACTGGAAATGGAGGGCAAATCGTGGCCTTCGGGTTGGGTTGGAGTGGTTTGGTGGGCGGTGAGTGCCGCCGAGGCCTGCGGGAGGGCAGGGCGCAGTGGAGGGAAGCCCCTCGGGCCGTCTCCAGAGCTCCGGTCTTTGGTCGGGAGCGCCAGTCGGCGTGGCGCAGTGGGAAGAACCTACGGGTTTCCGCTGATCGCGCCAAGGCTTATGATGCTCCAACCTACTTTAGCCTTGATTACCAAAAAGAATTTCGAGCGCCCAAAAAAGTACCGAAACTCAAGGGTTTTCACGTGCCGGGCCCTGGGAGACACTCGCCCGACACTGTTTTGACACTGTTTCGATACTCTTTTGACACTTTTCTGGGCGCTCGAAATTATTTCTGGGATGCAGTCCTTAAGTAGGATGGGAACAACATAAGCCAAGGCTGGGCGCGACTAGCGAAAACCCGATGCTTTCTAAGGCGTGTCGAAGTTTCCAGAAGGAAGAGGAGGTCGACGAGAGTGTGGAGTCAGAATCGGCGAGAAGTCCTGAGGCTCGGAGGCCGTGGCTGGGGCCCTCTGAGGCCGTGTCCCGGCCTTCTTGGGGCGTCTTGCGGCCATCTTGGGGGTCCCAGGCCGTCTCGGAGGTCGCGTTGTCCTCTTGGGCGGCCTCTGGAGTCCTTCTTAGGGCGTCTTGGGGCCATCTTGGGGGGTTCGGGCCGTTTCGGAGGCCGCTTTGGGCCCGCTCGGGCAGGATCTGGGGCCCGGTTGGGGCTGCTCTAGGGGTCGCTTGAAGCTCTCCCGCGCCGTCTTGGGGCCCTCTTGGGCCGTCTACGGGCCCTCTTGGGCCGTCTGGGGGCCCTCCTGGGGCCCTCCTGGACCGTACAGGGGCAATCTGGGAATCCCCCGGGGCCATCCTGGGCCGTTGTAGGCCCGAAATGGCGGGAACAGGAAAACGCCCGAAACCTTCGAAAAACGTACAAAAATTGCCCCTTGGCGCAGTCCACGCGGTCCTCGGGGGCCGTCTCTTAAGCCTTTTTGGGCTCTGGTCGGGTCGGCTTCGGCCCTCTTGGGCGTCTGTGAGGCCATCTTGGGGTGATCTGAAGGCCCTGGAGCCGTCGGCGAGCGCTCCAGAGGCCTTGTGGGGCCGTGGAGGAGCGTCCCAGAGGCTCTCTGGGTGGCCTGCGGGCTCTGAGCGGCCTGGGGCGCCGCCTTGGCTTCTACTACTCGCACGCGCTTCGCCCAGAATTGTAGTACAGATGACGTTGGGCTCCAGCTTCGCCTCCCATATCTCGGTCAGCAGCGTCAGCGCCCGCTGCCACTGATCGCCCTTCTCACACGCGCTGATCCCAGCGCTGTAGCTGATGACGTCGGGCTGCGCCTTCGCCTCCCACATCTTGCTCAGCAGCGCCAGCGCCTGCTGCCACTGCTCGCCCTTCTCGCACGCGCTGATCCCAGCGTTGTAGCTGACTAGGGCTGACCCGTGGACTCCGTCCACTTGCGTGGTGGAGGGAGTACTGCTGGAAGGCGCACTTGATGACGTCGGGCTCCCTGTTCGCCTGGCCGATGACGCTTGTCGTCGTCGTCGTCGTCGTCGTCGTCGTCGTCGTCGTCGTCGTCGTCACCGTCGCCGTCGCCGTCGCCGTCGCTGTCGCCATCGTCGTCGTCGTCGTCGTCGTCGTCGTCGTCGTCGTCGTCATCTGTCGTCGTCTCCGTCGTCGTCGTCGTCGTCTCCGCTGTCGTCGTCGTCGTCTCCGCCGTCGTCGTCGTCGTCGCCGTCGTTGTCTCAAGGCTCGTGGCCGCCCTGCCGCTTGCCTCGCCCGCTCCCGCGCGCCCGCCAGCCAGGCGCTCGTCGACGCCAGTTATCTTCTCGGAGGCCTGCGGGAGGCCTCCGCCGTCGTCGTCGTCGTCGTCGTCTTCGTCGTCCTCGGTCGCCGCCGCCATCGTCGTCATCGTCGTCGTCCTCGGTCGTCGTCATCGTCGTCGACGGCGTCCGACGACGACGACGACGACGACGACGACCGACCGACCGACCGACCGACCGACCGACGACGACGACAGACGACGAACGACGGACGACGGACGACGGACAACGGAGGACGACGACCGAGGACAACAACGACGACGACGACGATGGCGGCGACGACTGAGGACAAAGATGTTGCTGCATGCTGCATGATGCTGAATGACGCTTGCGTTGTCAACGCGTGCTGCTGATGCTGCACGGCTCTTTAGTGTCTGCGAAATGCCTGTCGCCTCTCGTCCGCTCCCACCCTCCTGGAGGCAATTCTGAAACCACTTAGGGCCTCGTGGGGGCCGTTTCGGAGCCACTTGGGGTCTTCTGGGCCTCCCGGGGAGGCTCTTAGGGCCCTCTTGGGCCGTCTTGGGTGCCTCTTGGGCCGTCTTGGGGCCAGCTGAGGCCGGCTTGGGCGCCTCTTGGGCTGTCCTGGGCCGTCTCGGGCCGCTCTTGGGGCCGTCTTGGGTGCCTCTTGAGCCGTCTTGGGCGCCTCCTGGGCCGTGCTGGGGCCGTCTTGGGGAGTCGTGGGGCCGTCTTGGGGCCCTCTTGGCCCGTCTTCGGGCTCTCTTGGGGCCCTCTTCGGCCGTCTTGGAGCTGTCTGGGGGACCTCTGGGACCGTCTTGGAGCGTCGGGAAGCCGAAAAGGCGAGGAGGCCGAAAACATCGAAAAACATAATGGAAATCCACTCGGGACCCCCTCTTGGGGCATCTTGGAGACCTCCGGAGCCGTCTTGGGCCAATCTTGAGCGTCTTGGGCTCATTTTTGGGCGTGCCGGGGCCCTCTGGGGCCATCTTGAAGGTCTCTTGGGGCCTTCCTTGGCGCGTCTTGGAGCGTGTCGGAGCGCGCCGGGGCCTGCTGGGGCCCGTCTTGGGGCCCTCTTGGCCCATCTTGGGGCTCTCTTGGGGCCCTCTTCGGCCGTCTTGGAGCGGTCTGGGGGACCTCTGGGACCGTCTTGGAGCGTCGGGAAGCCGAAAAGGCGAGAAGGCCGAAAACATAGAAAAACACAATGGAAATCATAGATTTTTGCCACTCGGGGCCCTGTTGGGAGGCATCTTGGGAAGCCTCTTGGGGCGTCTTGGAGACCTCTGGAGCCGTCTTGGGCCAATCTTGAGCGTCTTGGGCTCATTTTTGGGCGTGCCGGGGCCCTCTGGGGCCATCTTGAAGGTCTCTTGGGGCCTTCCTTGGCTCGTCTTGGAGCGTGTCGGAGCGCGCCGGGGCCTGCTGGGGCCCGTCTTGGGGCCCTCTTGGCCCGTCTTGACGCTCTCCTGGGGGCCTCTTCGGCTGTCTTGGAGCGGTCTTGGGGACCTCTGGGGCCGTCTTGGAGCCTCGGGAAGCCGAAAAGGCGAGAAGGCCAAAAACATAGAAAAACACAATGGAAATCCACGATTTCTGCCACTCGGGACCCTCTTAGGAGGCCTCTTGGGAGGCTTCTTGGGCCGTCTTGGAGGTCTCTGGAGCCGTCTTGGGCCAATCTCGAGCGTCTAAGCCCATCTTTGGGCGTGCCGGGGCCCTCCGGGGCCGTCTTGGTGGCCTCTCTGGGCCCTTTTGGCGTGTCTTGGGGCCTCCCGAGGCGGCCCGGGGCGGCCCGGGGGCAGCCTGGGGCCGTAAAGGGACGATTTTGTGCACTTGAGTGCCTGACTTTCTCGCACGCGCTTCCACCCGCCATGTAGGAGAGATGACGCTGGGCTCCAGCTTAGCCTCCCGCATCTCGTTCAGCAGCGCCAGCGCTGGCTGCCACTGCTTGCCCTTCTCGCACGCGCTGATCCCAGCGCCGTAGCTGACTAGGGCGAACCCATGGACGTCGTCCACGACCAGCAGGTCCCCCTGGCAGGCCTCCACGTTGGGCCTCCGCCCAGAAAAAAAAACACCCCGAAACCTTCGGTTACTTTTTCCGGCCGCCATTCCGCCTTCCGTTCCTCCTCCTCCTCGTCCGCCTGGACAGCCTTCGGAGCATCACAGACGGCTATGGTGGGTCTGCGGTGTGCCTCCCGCCGCTTGTCTGCTCCCCCTGGTTTGAACCATTTCGAGAGCGCCTGGGGCCGAAAAAAAGTCGCCCGAAGGGCTCTGTGAATTTTTTTCTGGTTGACTGTTCGAAGCCTGATAGCGGGCGCTGCCTTTTCCTTGGGAACTGTTTGGGGGCCTCTCGGGGTTCCTTTTCGGCTTGCTGGGGGCCTCTTGGGGCCCTTTGGGCCGTCTTGCGGCCTCCTGGGGTCCTCTTGGGGCCCTCTTGGGCCGCCTTGTGTGCCTCTCGGGGCCGTCTGGGGCCGTCTTAAGCCGTCTGGGGGCCGTCCAGAGGCCCTCTGGGGCTTTGTACTTCACCGTTCGCTCTTTTAGTGGGCGTCTCTGGGCCTGCTTGGTGGTCCTTGTGGGGATCATTTTCGGGCCCTTCTGAAGTTTTTTGGGGCTGCTTTGAAAACGTTCTGGGACGTTTGGGGGCTTTTTTGGGCCGTCACGGAGCGTCCGGGAGGCCTTGGACTGTATTGGAGCTCTCTTGAGGCTGCTTGACGCCGTCTTGGGAGCGTTTTGGGACCCCCATCGGAGCTCTCTTGGGCCGTCTTGGGGTTCTGTGAGGCCGTTTCAGGGCCCTCTGGCGTCGTCTTGGGGCTCTTGTGGGCCGTCCTGGAGCCCTCTTCGGGGCCGCTGGCGTCTTCTTGGGGCGATTCGGGAGGCCTCTTGACATGTCCTGGGCCACTGAGGAGCACACGCGGCGGGCATTCTGAAAATATACGTTTCCCCATTGGAGTTTGACGATGTGTACCTTTTTGGCGTGCGCTCGGCTCGGGGCCCTCTTGGGGCGTCTTTGCGGCCTCTTGGATCGTCGTGAAACCCCCCCGGAAAACTTCGGGCCCTCGTGGGCCATCTCGGGACCCACTAAGGCCGTCTTGGAGCGCTCTTGGACGGTCTGGGAACCCCTCTGGAGCGCCTCTGGGACCGGCCTGAGCGACTCGGCCCCGTGGTGGCACCGTAAAGGAGAGATTTTGTGCACACGAAGGCCTGAACCATTCTCGCACGCGCTTCCACTGGCCATGTAGGAGAGATGACGTCGGGCTCCAGCTTCGCCTCCCGTAACTCGCTCAGCAGCGCGAGCGCCCTCTGCCACTGCTCGCACTTCGCGCACGCGCTGATGCCAGCGCTGTAGCTGATGACGGTAGGCTGCACTTCCGCCTCCAACATCTCGCTCAGCAGCGCCAAAGCCCGCTGCCACTGCCCACTTTTCTCGCACGCGCTGATCCCAGCGCAGTAGCTGATGACGTTGGGCTCCAGATCCTCCTCCCGCATCTCGCTCAGCAGCACCAAAGCCCACTGCAACTGATCGCCCTTGGCGCAGGCGCTGATGCCAGCACTGTAGCTGATGACGGTGGGCTCCAGTTTCTCCTCCGACATTTCCTTGAGCAGCGCCAAAGCCCACTGCCACCGCCCGTCATTCCCGCACGCGCTGATCCCAGCGTTGTAGCTGATGACGCCGGGCTCCACATTCACCATCCACATGTCGCTCAGCAGCGCCAGCGCCTGCTGCCACTGCCCGCCCTTCTCGCACGCGCTGATCCCAGCGCTGTAGCTGATGACGTCGGGCTCCAGCTTCGCCTCCCGCATCTCGATTAGCAGCGCAAGCGCCGGCTGCCACTGGTCGCCCTTCTCGCATGCGCTGATGCCGGCGCAGTAGCTGATGACGCTGGGCTCCAGCTTAGCCTCCCTCATCTCGCTCAGCAGCGCCAGCGCCGGCTGCCACTGCCCGCCCTTCTCGCACGCGCTGACCCCAGCGCTGTAGCTGACTAGTGTGTACCCGTGGATTAAATCCACGGTGTGCTGAACCCCGATCGCGCACACCGAGACTGGGAGCCGCTGAACCCGAACGGGAACAGCTGGTCGGACGTCTCCTGCGGTGAAGCGAGTTGGAAGGAGGCGGGTGGGGCGGAAACGCAGATAGCGGGCCTGGCGCGCAAGACGACGGGTTCCCTCGTAGCGCACACGGCGATGGCGACGGCGACGGCGAAAGCAACGCGGGCGGCGACGGTGACGGCGGAGGCTGCCGGCGCGCTCGCGCGAGCTGGCTGGCTCGCGCGAATCGGCCCACCCGAACAACGACGACGACGTCGCCGCAGCCATCGAGGTGGCTTTCCATGGGTCTTTCCCGTTAGCCCCCCCCCCGTAACCATCAGAATAGCATGGCTTTTGCTATATTTCACAAATGACGCTTATCGGAAGCGTTCAATGCAAAGCCGCCCGGGCAACGCCTGCACCGTAAACATGTTGAGATATCCATGGGTTTGATATCAATCGGGGGGGGCGCACGACTAAAACGCAGTAGAAAAGACGACGAAGGCGGAGGAGAAGGAGGAGGAGGAGGAAGAAGAAGAGGAGGATGGCCAATCGAATTCAGTCGTGGAGCCCGAGGATTAGGACGGAGGAGGAGGAGAACGGAGAGGAGGAGGAAGAGGAGGAGGAGTTGGAGCAGCAGCGGCAGTCCAGGAGGAGGGCTCGGTCCTGTGGGGGCTACAGAGGCGCCGCCCGCCCCTCTCCGAGGCGCTCGGTGTGACTACAGAAGCGCTCCGATCCTTCCCCCGAGGCGCTCGGTGTGACAGGGTTGCCCCTCCTCGACTCATTGTCAGAAGGTCTTGTGATCGTCTTTACAGAGATGGAGGTATGAGTAGAAATCCAGAAGGAACGCGTCGGTGGGGCATCGATGTCCATCAGGGTTCGGACAAGGTTCCCCAGCAGCGCGTGCTGGCCGCGGAGTCAGGCAATGAAGCGAGAACGATGGAGAGGGTCCCAGGGAACCTGCGGCCCGAAAAAAAAAATCGTTGGATTCACGATGCACTGTCCCGTGTGTCCCTTGCAATCGCCTGAAACGCAAGGTGTTTTCGAGAATTGCCCGAACCTGTCGTATTTGCGGGGTGCTTTCGACGATGTGGTCGGGGCGGCGCCAGCAGCAAACTGCGCATTTCCCCAATGGATTTAGGCCGATTCGCAAGGACACACGGAGAAAACATTGGGTTTCGGGGGTATGTGCGGCGATATCATGGACGGGCCCATGTGGAAGCTTTCAAAGCCTGCGGGGGTCCTTTTGGCAATGTCGTGGGGCTCTAGGGGAAGTCGTGGCGGTCCCAAAGATGGCCCACCCTTGTAGAACGCACAGGAGGGGGTGCGTTGTAGTATCCATTTGGTCGCCGATTCGGGCTCTCTGGGAGCCCTCGTCGATCCGTTTCGGGAGTCCTTGGGGGGATGTCGGGGCCTCATGGTTGGTCTCGGGGGCCTCTCGGGGCCCTCTTGGGCCGGCTTGGGGGGGGCGCTCTTGGGCCGTTCTGGGGCCCTCTTGGGGGCCTTATGGGCGGTCTTGAAACGATTCGCGGCGCCTTTGGAGCCGTTCCGGCTCGAAGAAGCCCGAAGCGGGAAAATCATCAAAAACCAATGGAAAATCCATGCTTTTTGCCCCCTGAAGCCCTTGTCGAAATCGTCAAGAGAGCCTCTGGGGCCACTCGGGCCCTTCAGGGGCCCTTGGGGGGCCGTTTCGGAACTCGCCCGGGACTCTCGTGGATCCGTCGCGAGCGGGCGAGGGCCGTTCGGGGAGCGCCGGCGACGGACCATTACCGTTCCGGGGGCGCCGGCGACGGACCAGGGCCTCAGGAGCGCCGGGGGCCAGGCCGAGTCCACTCGAGGGGGCTTCGCACGCACTGATCCCGGTATTGTAGAGGAGACGACGTCGGGCTCCAGCTTCGCCTCCCATATCTCACTCAGCAGCGCGAGCGCCCGCTGCCACTGCTCGCCCTTGGCGCACGCGCTGATGCCAGCGCTGTAGCTGATGACGGTAGGCTGCACTTCCGCCTTCAACATCTCGCAAAGCAGCGCCAGTGCCCGCTGCCACTGCGCGCCCTTCTCGCACGCGCTGATCCCAGCGCTGAAGCTGATGATGGTGGGCTCAAGTTTCTCCTCCGGCATCTCCCAGAGCAGCGCCAGTGCCCTCTGCCACTGCCCGCCCTTCTCGCACGAGCAGATCCCAACATTGGAGCTGATGACGTCGGCCTCCAGCTTCGCCTCCCACATCTCACCAAGCACTGACAACGCATGTTGCCACTCCCCCCCTTTTCTGCATGCACTGGCTGTCGCAGTGTACTGGATTTGGACGAGTTGCAGACCTAATCGAATCCCACCAGCCCTCTGGGCGCTGGTGGTTTAGAGCGTTTCCTCTTCCACCCCTCCTTCTTCCCCTTCGGGGAGGGGTTTACCCCTCCCCCTACCCCCTCCCCATGGACCTGGACAGGGGGTTTCGCGAGGTGTCGGAGCGTCCAAAACGGCCTCGGCGAGGAAGCCAAAATCATTGATTTTACTGGGGTTGTGGTCCCATTTTGGCCTCCTGGGGGGGGAACTGTAATCCGCACCCCCCCTCCTGTGATCGATCTCACCCAAGATGGCCCAAAGATGGCCCCAAAGGCTCCCAAGGGTGCCCCAAGAGGGCCCCAAGAGGTGGCCAGGAAGCCCCACGAGGCCCCCAGGAGGCCCCCAGGATGCCCCCAAGAGGCTCCCACGAGACCTCCAAGAGACCTCCAAGAGGCCCCAAGAGGCCCCCCAGAGGCACCCAAGACGCTCCAAGAGGCCTCGGCGACAATGCCAAAATCGTTGATGTTAGTAAGGTTTTGGCCACATTTTGGCCTCCTGGGGGGGGGCACTGCTTCAGATGACTCCACGAGCGCCTGGGAGAGCCAAAGATGATCTCCAAGATGGCTCAAGATATCCCAAGATGCCTCAAGATGGCGCCCACGATGCTCCAAGAGGCCCCAAGACCGCTTCAAGACGGCTCCAAGTGGCCAAAGAGCTCCCCCAGGAGGCCCCGAAGAGGCCAAAATCCTTCCAAAACCTTTGTTAAATCCATGTGTTTTGCTTTCTCGCCGAGGCCTCAAGATGGCTCCAAGATGGCCCAAGAGGGCTCCAAGAGCGCTCCCAAGGCTCCCAAGAGCGCTTCAAGAGGGCCCCAAGAGGCGTCCAGGAGGCCCCAGGAGGCCCCAACAGGCGCCCAAGAGGCCTCCAAGAGGCTCCCAAGAGACCCCCAAGAGGCCCCACGAAGCTCTCCAAGGCACCCAAGACGCTCTAAGAGGCGTCCGGGACCGCCAAGACGCCCCCAAGACGCTCCAAGAAGCCTCCACTGGGGGACCCTTCCTCTGTATGCTGCCCGCTTCCCTGATCGAGGCAATTGATCTGAGCATCGTTTCTGGATGGGCTGGCGGGGATTCGCGAAGCGTCAACAATTCCTTCGCGGAGCAACCGCAGTGCTGCGTTCCATTGTTTTGTCCGACCGCAGTTCTTGATCGACGCTGCGAGGGAATCAGCGCCTTCTCGAGACCTTTCACCGATGTCCAGCACCCGAAGTGTACCTCTCCGCGCCTGGAGCATCCTTGAGCCAAAATGGCTTGAGCATCCTCCTCCTGCTCATTCCTCCTCCTCCTGCTTCCTTTTCCTCCGCCTCCTCCCCCTCTTCGGCCTCATCCACCTCCGCCGCCTCCTCCTCCTCCGCCGCCGAACCCTCTGAAGCCGAACAGAGGCCGCGGACGAGCGGCGGCGAGGAGGATACCCGCGATGTTGGCCCAGGCGGTTGCATGGTTGGCTGTGCCTTGCTGCTCCTCGCGCGTGAGGTTCAGCCTGGCTGACCTCAGGTCTGGACGTCGTGGAGAAACCACAACGGCCCACCTTCTCCCCTGCTGATCGGAACGGCAAGGACATCTTTGGCCACACCTGACAGGTCCCGAACTTCGTGCCCAAAGACCCTCACAGATGGACGCGGCTCGAGAGGTGCCGCAAAGAAATGGGGCCGAGAGCTTCGGTCGGGATTCATCCAAACTCGCACGATGTCTGACCGAAGGGCCAGGGGGACCCCACAATGCACACCTGAACCGATCATGGCGAAGCATATCCTGGATCGAAGGTCCTTGTGCATACCCTAATGGCCTCGCCAGGAAGTACGCGAACACCAGACCTGGGCCTCAGGTTAGCACGGCCAAGATCGATGTATCTGTGTGTTGGCGCCCCGAGCTGATGAAAAGCGCGCTGCGTGCACGGCCAATGCGCTGAGCCATTGCGTGAGAATGGCGCGTGCGAGAAAAGGGAGGAGCATAGGAGGAGAAGGGGCAGCGTGCGCGGCCAAGTGGACCACCGCGGAAGGAGATGTGGAGGACCAGAAAACAATGCATGGCGATAGAAAACAGCAAGGACGCAACAACATACGTGCGACCTCCTCCGCCTCCTCCTCCTCCTCCTTCTCCTCCTCCTCCTCCTCCTCCTCCTCCTCCTCCTCCTCCTCTTCCTCCTCCTCCTCCTCCTTATGGCGAGGGGAACCGCCTTGCGCGCTGCCATCTTACAGCATAATAACCCGAGGGCACGGTTGTCGTCGAGCTTAGAGTTCCCGGAGGTGCACCCGGGCTTCTTGTGCACCCGAAGGGCCATCAGGAGATGCGAAAGTTGCGTGGGGCACCTGCTGGCAGGCCAGTTTCTTACTTGGTGTGCCTACCTTAGAAGAAGAAGAAGAAGAAGAAACAAAAAAAAAGGAAAATGAGCGCGCTCCGCGCGGATTTCTTGGATCCTCCCTTGAATCCCCCGCCTGGCGCGCGGAGAGCGCCACGGGCGGCGCCAGAGGCGCCGCCAAGGGCGCTCCAGCTCGGATCCAAGAAATCCGTGCGGAGCGCGAAATGTGAATATGTATGGCGTTTTTCTTCGACTTGCATTTTGGATCTGCTGGCCAGCAGTTCGAGGGCAAAAGAGCAGAGCCGAGTGAAGACAGCACCGACACCGGCGCGGGCGTTCTCAGCTGGTCCGGCTGGGACACCGCCGCCGCGCTCGCGCAGCCTCCCCTGGCCCCGTGCGCCACAGAGCAGAGGGACAGAAAGGCGAGGAAGACGAAGAGGAGAATCCCACCAACCTTCTGGGTGTAGCTGGTCAGGGGAAGTTCCTTTTCCAACCCCTCCCTCCCTCTTCCCCTTCAGGGAAGGGTGCATCACTGTTCCCTAGTAACATACACCCCAGGCGACCGGCATCCAACCAGGAACCGGGAGGACACCATGCTCACCCCCCCTCCCTCACAATCCCTTTCAAACCAAACAAACAAAAAAAAAACGCTTTGTGCCTACAAGTTTGGAGCATGCGCGGCCAGCCCGATGCGGCCCCCCGCCCCCACCATCCCTATTAAAAATAATACCAAACACACCAGGCCCGCGAGCATATTGTTTTTTGACAGGGACGGCGGAGGTGACAGCATATCGTTTGCTGCGCGCAGGGCTAAAAAAATGCACCTCGCGATCACTGTCAAATGGTTTTTGACAGGGACGGCGGGGGTGGTGGCGGATGGCCTGCTGTGCGCAGGCCCACCAATCACAATGATGGGCATTGGTTTTCGACGAGGATGGTGGGGGCCGACATGTTTCCCGATCTGTGCTGTCACGTGCGCAGGCGCACCTGACACACTCTGCACGTGACCCGATAGTGGCGCACCTGGCGCAGCTGGAGTATGCGTTACACCTGGCGCACGCGGAGCACGTGGCGCATCTGGCGCACCAGGCGTGCCTGGCACGCTCGGGCCCCAGGGGTGCCTGGCGCGCGCGGCGCGCCTTGCACGCGTGGCGCGCCTCGCCCCAGCGTCGCGCACGCACATGGGGTCGGTGCTCGTTCCCAAAAGCTGCCCATCCAAAGACGACCGCTGAACATGCTCAGGCTCGGGTGCTACTTCTGTGTTGGGACGGCGGGTCGGAGTGAGCTGGACGGCTTGCTATCTAGGGGGTGTCTTGACCCCTCCCCCCACGCCCTCCGCTGGACCTAGGAGGAGGGTTCGCGAACGGTCACAGCATCTAAGATGGCCCAAGACGGCCTCCAAAAAGCTTCCAAGAGACATCCGAGGAGACTCTGACAGGCAACTCGCCTGGGCATCGTTTCTGGATGGGCTGGTGGGGATTTGTTGTCGCAGCCGCAGGCGAATGCGCCGGCGGCGTCACAGGTCGGCCCGAGCTACGAGAAAAACTAATTGCCTAGCGCGCGCGCAGGCAACAGCTAAACTGATAGGAGACGGTGATATTCGCGGCCGCCGAGGGCGCAACCTTTGGCGCAACTGGTAGGAGACAGTGATATTCTCGGCCGCCGAGGGCGCAACCTATGGCGCAACCGATGGGAGACGGTGTTACTCTCGGCCGCCGAGGGCGCAACCTATGGAGCAACCGATAGGAGACAGTTTCATTCTCGGCAGCCGAGGGCGCAACCTATGGCGCAAACGATTGGAAAAGGTTTCGTGCTCAGCCGCCGAGGGCGCAACCTATGGCGCAACCTAGGGCACAACCTATGGCCTCTGCCGCCAGCCCCAGAGAAAGACTAGGGAGATCATGCAACGCACCGCGCAGGCAAAGCATCCACGACATGCTGTATACTCCATCAACATGCAACTGTACCATTGCAGATGTCAGCACTTGGCGTGATTGGTGGCAGCTGCCACGGCCGATCTCTCAACGATCTGTGCGAACTGGACCCAAGACGAAATAGAACGCGCTCCGCGTTGTTCTCGCGTCCCGGTCACGTCGATAGACCTCTGCCACGAGAAGGAGGATGGGCAGGAGGAGGAAAAAGAGAAACGAGGACGAGGTCCTAGACGAGGACGACGAGGAAGAGTTGGAGCAGGAGGAAGACGAGGAAGACGAGAAGGATGAGGAGGAGGACGAGGAGGAGGAGGACGACGACGATCAGGATGGGGAGGAGGACGGGGAGGAATACGAGCCGTACGAGGACCAGGTGTGGGCATTCGCATGCGTGCGGGGCTACACCCGATGTGTGCTCGACGTTTGGGTTGGCGGTGGGGCCCAAGCAGCGAACTGCCTTGCGATTGACCCGCAAGCCGTGCGAGGGGTTTGCCGAAATAGGTTGGGGGGCGCACGGGAACGATGCCACAAAGAGCATGCGGCGGAACCCCCCTTGTCGGGCCACAACCGTGCGAAGGGTTTGCCGACATGGGCTGGGGGACGCATGCGAACGCTGCCATAGGAGCCTTCGGTGGGGCTCCCCGATGGGGCCACGAATCGTGTGAGCGGTGTGCCGAAGTGGGCTGGGGGGGACGCCTGCGAACGCTGCCCCTGGAGCATGTTGCAACGCTCCCGAGATATGCGGTCACGAAGCGTGCGAGGGTGTGGCGAACTGGGCTGGGGGGGGGGGCGCACGCGAACGCTGCCGCGGGGCCATGCGGAGGGCGGAAGCAAGGATGGTAGGATGGAGGAGGGGGAGAAGGAAGAGGCGGAGGAGGAGGAGGAGGAGAGAACAGGACGCGGTGCGTTGCCTCTTCAAAACGAGCACCCAACACCACAGGATAGTTTGGAACATAGACACACCAATAACACAAACCACAAGCGGACCACCATGTCCCCACACACACAGAAGTTGTGGAGACGAATAAAAGACGCTGGAGATATCGAGAAGAGGCGGGGGGCGAGAGGAGGATCATCAACATCATCATCATCATCATCATCATCATCATCATCATCATCATCACCATCAGCATCATCATCATCATCAGCAGCAGCATCAGCATCAGCATCATCATCATCATCATCATCATCATCATCATCATCACCATCACCACCATCATCATCATCATCATCATCAGCATCATCATCATCATCATCACCATCATCATCTCATCATCATCATCTTCATCATCAGCATCATCATCATCAGCAGCCTCATCAGCATCAACATCATCATCACCTTCACCATCACCATCATCATCATCATCCTCATCATCGTCATCATCTCAATCATCATAATCATCACCAGCATCATCACCACCACCGCCATCATCATCATCATCATCATCATCATCATCATCATCATCATGATCATCAGCATCATCAGCATCATCATCATCAGCAGCATCATCAGCATCAGCATCAACATCATAACCATCACTATCACCATCACCAGCATCATCATCGTCATCATCTCAATCCTCATCATCACCACCATCATCATCATCATCATCACCGCCACCACAATCAGCATCAGCAGCAGCATCACCATCATCATCATCATCAGCATCATCATCATAATCATCATCGTCATCATCACCATCATCAGCATAATCATCAGCCTCATCAGCATCATCATCATCATCATCATCATCATCAATATCAGCAGCATCATCATCAGCAGCATCATCAACATCACCAGCATCACCAGAATCATCAGCATTACCGTCATCATCAGCACCATCATCAGCAGCATCGTCAGCATCGTCATCATCAGCAGCCGCAGCAGCATCAGCAGCATCAGCATCAGCCTCGGCGCCAGCATCAGCAGCATCAGCATTAGCATCAACAGCATCATCATCATCATCATCAGCAGCATCATCGTCACCATCAACATCGTCATCATCATCAGCATCATCAGCATCAGCATCACCATCAGCAGCAGCACCCTCATCATCAGCATCATCATTATCAGCAGCATCATCATCATCTCAATCAGGTTCGGCAACATCACCACCATCATCACAACCGCCACCACCACCATCACCACCATCATCAGCATCATCAGCATTATCAGCATCATCAGCAGCATCAGCATCATCAGCATTAGCATCGTCATCATCATCCGCATTATCATCATCATCATCAGCATCATCATCATCATCAGCACCATCATCGTCATTGTCATTGTCGTCGTCATCATCAACATCATCAGCAGCATCACCATCATCCGCATCATCATCATTGTCTTCATCCTCTTCGTGCCTCCACCACCTCTCTCCCGTGCGCAGAAGAGAATAGGAGGAGAAGGAGGAGGAGGAGGAGGAGGAAAAGGAAATGAGATAACGTTCGGCGCGCACGCGCCACATCTGGCATCCTGATACTCCCACTCACCCCTTCAGATTGTAATGCATTCTTGCGTATATGCCGCCGAATGTGTGTGTGTCCTGGCGAACCTTGCTCTCGGAAACCCGAATCACCGAATCGTGCAATGCGAGAGGAGGAGGGGGCTTGCACGTTGGAGTGGGAATAGGAATAAGCAGCAGGAGGAGGAGGCGTTTTAGTAGGCGGATGAGCAAGAGGATGAAAGAGGATGTGAAGCACAATACGGAGGCAGGAGGAGGATTCGCAGCAGCAGGAGCAGGAGCAGGAGGACCAAGAGGACCAGGGGAAGTCGGAGGATGGGGAAAAGAAAAAGGGCGGAACGACGAGGAAGGAATCGGATCCAAAAATGTGGCCCGCGCTGGGTCGAGAGCGCTATCAGAACCACGGGGGCCAAGGGCCGATCCTGAAACGTGGCCAGCAGTTCAAAGCTGAGAACTTTCCGACCGAACAAACATTGGCAGTGCGCAAAAGGGAGTCGAGGGAGGAGGGAAGGCTTCTTAGAAGGAGGCTGCGTCTTAGAAGGTGCCAGCCTTGCATCTATAGAGAAGGCCCGCGCCTTCCAAGTGGTGTTTGTAAGAAGCCTTCTCCCGTACCCCTACCCCCCTCTACGCGTGCCCGGCGAACGGGGTAAACACACATTCGGCCAAACACGTGGAGAAGGAGGAGGAGGAGGGTAGGGAGGAGGAGGAGGAGGAGGAAGAGGAGAAGAAGAAGGGGGAGGAGAAGGAGGAGGGGGAGAAGGAGGACAAGGAGGAAAACGAGGAGGACGAGGAGGAGGAAGACGAGGAGGGGGAGGAGAAGGAGGAACGGGGAGACGAGGAGGTGAAGGAGGTGAGGGCAGGGAGGAGGAGGAGGAGGAGGAGGAGGAGGAGAAGGGACAGGAGGGAGACTGTAAAAAGACGATGTCTTCCCAACAAGCAGACCAAGGAACGGTGAGAAGACCACGTCGGCCGTGACTCGCTGCCCGCACGAGACGGCTCGGTGCGTAGGGTGGCATGGTCCCCTGACGCCTTCACCGTTATTTCAGGTTCCTCGGCCAGGAAAACCACAACCAACCCTGCCGAATCGAGCGGCATGCGCAACCGGACTGTACGAATACGACAAGCCCAGGGCGGGTGGACACAAGGTCCCATGGGGTTCACGGGCCACAAGACCCCACCTCCCGACCAAATGCGCAATCCCCGTGACTGGAACCCACCTCCAGGCCACGGGCGCAGCAGGAGGAGGAGGAGGAGGAGGAGGAGGAGGAGGACGAGGAGAAGGAGGAGGAGGAGGAGGGAGAGAAGGAGGATGGGGACGAGGAGGAGGAGGAGGAGGGGAGGAGGGGAGGGAGAGAGGAGGGGGAGGGGAGGAGAGGGGAGGAGCAGAAAGGCAGGAGGAGCAGGAGAGCGAGAAGAAGGAGGAGGAGGAGGAAGGAGGAGGGGAGGAGGAGGAGGAGAGGAGGAAGAGGAGGAGGGGGAGGAAAGGGAGGAGGAGGAGGAGGAGAAGGAGATGGAGGTGGTGGAAGACACGTTTACCACACCAGCGTCCGCATCGCCCGAGAATTTTTATATATATTATATATATATATAAATCAAAAAAAGATGCAAAAAAGAAGAAGGAATCTATACATATATATAAATAAAAAATAAAATAAACTAATAAAAATAAAAAAATAAATATATATATATATTTATATTATATATTATATATAAAAAAAAAAACAAAAAAAAAAAAAAAAAAAAAAAAAAAAAAAAAAAAAAAAAAAAAAAAAAAAAAAAAAAAAAAAAAAAAAAAAAACGCGAAAGAGAGGCGGTGGAAACGAGCGAAAGAGAGGCGGTGGTTCGGGCTGGACATGATCAGGAGCTACAAAGGAGTAGCACTCAGATGGAGCAGTTACAGAGGAGAGGAGGAGGAGGAGGAGGAGGAGGAGGAGGAGGAGGACGAAGAGGAGGAGGAGGAGGAAAACGAGGAGGATGGAGAGGGGGAGGGGGAGGACGACGACGACGACGAGGATGAGGGATAAGCGGGGGAGCAGGAGGATGAGGAGGGAGGAAAAAGACGACGACGACGACGACGACGACGACGACGACGACGACGACGACGACTTTCATCATCCATCGACTTCGGAAAAATCAAAACACCACGTTGCAAAATCAGTGGTAAGTGCGCGGGCAAAGTGCACTGAAAGTGCCCCGTCGCAGGGTACACACTTATTCGCCATCTGGGGCGCGCCACGCGGGCGCAGGGGGCTGCGACGAGCGTCTACCTGCGAGCGTGTTCACTCTCGGCTGTTTCAAAGAGGCCCTAGGAAATCCATTGATTCATATTCTTGGGCGTCCAAATCGGCGTGGTCAAGCTCGACTTGATCGAGCGCTGGCTCGATGTCAGCTTCAAAGTGGCTAGCGGTCGGTCGCGAGGCAAAAAGACGCGGCTGCGGGCGGGCACTGGCGGGCGCTGAGCAGGCACGAGAGGAGGGCCTTAGGAAAAAAGGGGATTTCGGGTGTCCGCGGACTTCCGTTCCTGAGCGCACCGTGCAACTGGAGGGGCTGGGAGAGAGCGACTGGCCACGCACAAACGCAACAGGGCGGATAGTACTCATGTCTGCTGTAAGGTGTCCACCTATGCCCCGGACTCGTCCTCGAGCCATCCTGGCGGCACCACTCCCGTCATCACATTGCCCATCCCCTCGGAGCGGAACGACGCCAGGACCTCGCTGCAGAGGCTAAAGTTATTCATGGAGAGTTGGGGCTTCACGAATTTCTTGTCGTGGCACGGATCTACCGAATGAAAGCGACGCAGTCCTCGATGTCACTCTTCGTGATCGTGGCTGCCGTTTCGTCTGCTGGCTGCACTTTCTCGAACCTCGCGGTCAGGCTGTCGCGGAGTGCTCCGCCCACGTCTGCTGCTGCCAGGGACTCTATCACGACGATTGCGAGCGAGGCCGCGGGGGGGCCGAACGTGGCGAGCTCGGTATTGTTGGTCTGGCGCAGCGGCTCGATCTCGTGCTTGCATGCCTCGAGCTCGTCCGCGAGGTTGGCGGTCACTGGGTGGTCGACCAGAAGCTGGACCGCGTCGATCATGCCGGCCGCCAGCAGGCGGCTCATCTGCGTCGTTTGGAGGAGGAGCTTGGCCATCGCCAACAGGATGTCGTGGATGTTGCGGTCCTTGCTGGCCCACTGCTTCCCTGAGCGGTTGCCGCGTCTGCGACGGCCCCTCCGCCGTCGGCGGAGCTGGCTGCCGTTGTTCTTGTCGTCCTCCTCCATGTCCACGTCCGCGGTCTCCCTCTCGTCGCACGCCAGCGCGCCGTTGGCGGCCTTCTGCTTGGCCCTCGGCTGCTCGCTGGCGCCTGCCCCACCATTCCCAGACGCTGCTGGGGAAGGGAGGGTAGTTATGAAATCCTCGTCGACCGTGGTTCATTATCTAAAAAAGAAAATCTAGGTTCATTATCTAACAATGACACCTTATGAGCTATTGTCCTGTGAATGGATCGAGCCCAGCCCCCCCCCCGGCCGAATCATAATTTCTCCGGAATAACCAACCCAAGTTTAATATTCCAACATTCTAAACCAAGGTGTATTCCAGGCCGGAACGCACCCCCAAACGGCGCCCCCCAGGCCCAATCATTATCATTCCAGACTAATTAACCCAGAATCGATAAACCGAGAACAATATGAATACATGGCTATTGTCTTGGAGTTCATGAACCGGGGTCAATATTCCGACATGAAAAACCTGGAGAGGAACCCGGGGGTTGGGGGAAAAATAATAAGTATCATTATTCCGGGATGACGAATACCGAATTCATTATTCCTGGGATATTGTAAACCCTAGTCCATATTCCCGGAACATTATGAACCCAGGTTAAAATGTTTTCGGGGTCGATATTCCCAGAACATTATAAACCAGGGTTTATAATGTTCCGGGGGGAGCAGTATGAACCCCAGTCAAGATTCCCAGAACGTTTAAACCCAGGTTCATAATGTTCCGGGCGAGACATGATGAACCCTGGTCAATATTCCCAAAACATTATCGACCCAGGTGAATATCTATTTGAGGTCCATCCTGGAGGAAGGCTACCGGCGCCACGCCGCCCTCGGCTTGGCTGCCGGCGTCGCCGCCGCCGCCGCACTCGCCCCGCCACGTTCGCTAGGAACGTCATTCTCTTCGTGCGTTCGGGTCCCGAGGAAAACCAGCATTGGCCCAGCGAGCACCATCCTATGTTCCCAGCCGTAACACTTTCCATTACCTCTTTTTGTATTCGAGCCGCTCACGTTGATATAGCCACCTAAATGGATGAGGTCTGTCCACTTGTCTGTTTCTCGGCAGCTCGGGCAGCCTGAACAGTTCGAAGTCGCACAAGGGTATCTTGTTCAAAGACGTTTGAACTCACCCATCGGACTCGAGCTCCCCGTTGAGAATCGCATTGTCGAAGAAATCTAGCAGGAGGGCGTTCTTACAGGAGCCCTCGGGAACGATGAAAGCCTGGACCAGATCGTCGGTAAAACTGCACATCCCTACGTCCTGGACCTGGCCGGCGATCGGGAACTGGGACTGGAACATGGGGCCTGTAATGTTGGTCATCTCCTGCTTCCAACGTGCGATGGGCTTGTCAAAGGCTTGCATGAACAGTTCGGGCTCGTTCGAGTCACCCCATCCTGCCCCCCGATCGAGGGTGCACACGCGCGGGCGCGTCCGCCGCGTCGACGCGGATAATGGCCTGAACGCGGTAAGGCTCGAGGACCGCGGAGAAGTGTCGGCTCGGGTGAAGCTCGCGATGGGCTTCCACTAATCCCAGGGCATGCCCGGCGCCGAACGCGTTGCGCATGTCATATGACTTTATCATGAACCCGAGTCTGCAGCGAAGAAGCTTCCAAATCAGGATTCTCCGGATGGTCATCAGGGCCACTCGGCGTCGGTGGCGGATTCCCCCGCGCGCCCAATCGGGGGGATCGAACTCGAAGCCGTAGACGACTACGCCGGATCGAAAATTTGAACGCCAAACGGACAGAACACATGTATCATACGTAGAACCTCATTGATGTCGATCACTGCATTGCCTGTCGGGGCCTTGCCTTTCTTGCGGATCATGATGCCATGGCTTGTGTATGCATGTTGTGGGAGTCTGCATGTAGCACGCACACGTGATAGTAACCTTCGTAATGCATCCCGACCTGCTGCAGCGACTGCCAAACTGAGTCCCTGAAATGTGCGTTGATCAGGGCGTCGAGGGGGTCGAGGTTCGCCCCATCCCAGTCCGCGGGCAGTGCGCTGGCCCTCGGGATGTCCGATGCCGAAGGTGGGGAGGCCAGGCATGGCGAGGGTGAGTGGTCGGAGCATCATCTGGGTGATCTCCTGGGGCCAGGACCAGGGCGGAGAGTAGCGGCGGCGCCTCTGCATGTGCAGTCGCTCCTCAATGAAGCTAATGTCGCCATGCGCTTGAGTCACATCCTCGGGCGCGGGGCCCTAACACTCGGCCCCCACCGGGTCGATCTCGTTCAAGGGGCGGGCGAGGAGGGAGACCGTGGCGACGTCGTCGATCATATACATGCTCGCGCACGCTGGTTCTGCTGCTAATCTCCCTCCCCCATCCTGCTCGCGCAAGTGCGGTGCGTGGATCAGCAGCAAGCGGTCGCGCCGAGGGTGGTGCTAAGTAGGATCGTTTGCGGGCTCCCGTTCTGGTTCCTGCTCGACGCATGGCAATGTCGGCGACGCGGGCGGTCTCGCGCTTAGCCCAGGAATCTCTGAGATCCTGCTCCAGTGAGTACTGCCACTATTTTCGTTGTCATTTCTTGAAACGTTTGAATTCCGCCGATATAGATTCCAACAGTTCGGTTACGCAGACAAGAAAACTCCTTCCCTCCGTGTCCCAAGCAGGTGTAGAGGCGACTCTGGAATACCACTTATAAGCTATGGCACGAATAAGATGACTGACCACCGCGGCATGCCGGGTAGGATCGCCATCTTGCTTGAGAATGTCTAGAAGCGATATCGCCGACGAGAACTCCTGATACAGGTCCTCTAAGAGCTCGCGCCTGTTGCGGCCTACTTGGAGGCCTGCTGCGAGTAGGCCCCAGTCCCAGACAGAGTACCCCGTTTGCGATGCTGGCGGTGGCGCGATTATCGACAACTCCATGGCCATGGGGAGGTGGTCTAGCATGTGCGGTAATACCTGAATACGTCGATGCAACCTCCAACACAAGTACATTCGAGAGACGCGTGGGAGTAAGGGGTGAGGGATGACAAAGTAATCGATGCGGGAGCGCGCATTGCTATTGACGTAGAAGGTGTACCCCAAGTCGTAGAAAGCGTTTGCTGCGGCCTGCTCAATGTCTTGTAGGGTGTGGGCGGCCAGTGTCGTTCTCTGCGCCGGCTTAGTAACTGCCGACACCAGGAGTCACTGACGAGCGCGCCACCCTGCTTGCCGAGCCCCGTGCTCAGGTTCGCGAGGAGAAGCGGGATCAGTCTCCCTGGTGCCGAGGCCGCCTGGCGAGTAGCCCAGGCTAACAATCTAGAGCAAGTGAACTTCCACAATGTCGGATCTGGTGCCCAGCCGACGGCCGTGTCGGCATGTATGCAACAATGAGACGATCACGGAACGATCCTTGCACGATATCAATAGTGCCAGCGCGGCCCTGAAGCACGGGCGGTGGATGGTCAATACGAACTACGTCCTTCGGCCTAAACCGATGTCGATTCAATCCAATACGCACTGCAGCCCCCTGAACAGTTGCTCATCGCACCCCTGCCCCATCCGAAGTGAATCCAGAAATGGGAGCGGGACGTGTCGTGGTGGTGGGGGGTGTGCATCTTCTGGCGGATTTTGGCCCCAGGAAGAAGGAGTTGAAGTTGGAGTACTTCTGGCTAAGTTCCTCCGTGCGGTTCAGACCCTGCAACGTACAAGGATTCAACCCTAAGATCCGTAGGCGATAAACTTCGTTGTGTGCGCGCGCTCTATGGTGCTCGTCTCTTGATGCGTGATGTGCTGCGCGTACTCTGTGATGCGCATATCCTGATCTAGAGTGCTCTCCTTCTCCTCTGTCCTGTCCTGCTGGCACTCTGCGCTGCTCAGCGCCTCCTCCAGGTGGATCTGCTACTCCTCTGTCGCGCTGCTGCTGGTACCCTGGGCTGCTCATCTGCTACCCTATGATGATCTGCTGCTCCTCTGTCGTGTGCTGCTGGTCCTACTCCCTGGGCTGCTCCCCCTGGCGAGGGTGAGGGCGCGCGGGCGGGGGCCCGGAGCCCCTCCCGCGGCGCCGCCCCGTGGGCGGTCTGCTCCGTGCCCTCCCCCATCGCGCGCCTGGCCGCGCGGGGACGCGTGCGGGCCGCGGCATATGCGAGGGGGATCGAGCATGACGGCCGACGACGACGACGACGACGACGACGACGACGACGACGACGACGACGACGACGACGACGACGGGGACGACGACTAGGGGGTGGACGACAGGGAGGGAGCGCCCCGCTGCGGCCGCTTCCTAGAAGAGACGGGGGCGTGAGGAGCAGGGGACGGCGGGGAGAGCAGCGGCAGCGACGGCGACACCAGCAGGAGGCGAGGCAGGACAAGGAGGGAGGAGGGAGGACGAGAGGGGAGCTTAGCTGCGCCGATACGCAACACGCAACACGTAGCGTATTGATACGGGGCTCAACACGTTGACTGAAAGCGTAGGCAGGACACGATGCGTTCGCCAAAACGTAGGCCAATACGCTGAGACAACACGCATCGTATTGGCACGGACGTTCTGAGCACGGCACTCGCTGCGTTTCAAAAGGGACGTATCGAGGCAGCTACGGAAGGGAGAGGTCCGGGAGAGGGCGAGAGAGCGAGAGAGCGAGGGACGGTGGATGAGAAGGGAGGAGGAGAAGGAGAATGGAGGATGGGGGGGCGGGGGAGGAGAGCGGCGCCCGACGGGCGAGTCTGTGCTCCAGCGCAGCTGCCGCGGCGCGGAGAGGTCAGCCCTCAGGCCGGAGCCCGGTGCTGCCGCAGCAGCGGCAGGTAGTAGCGCTTCAGGTAGAGCATGACGTAGCAAGCGAGCCCGTGCTGCGACAGGTACGTCTCCGCCAGCCTTTGGCCCGCGAGCCCCACCTCTGAAGGCCGCACGGAAACGCCCCCCTGCTGAGGAGGAGGAGGAGGAGGAGGAGGAACCGACTATGTGCTTTGAACGCTCTTGGCATCGACCTCCAAACCTCCGAAGACCTCCCGAGGGCCTGCAGGCACCTCCGATCTCCAGGAGAAGGATCTGACTATGTGCTTTGAACGCTCTTGGCCTCGATCTCCAAAACCTCCGAAGACCTCCCGGGGGCCTCCAGGTGTACCTCCGATCTCCGACGCCGTGATGTGTTTCACGACGTGGACGCCCGGAGGTCCTGACCCTTTTCCCGGGACCGGCTCTCCATCCCGACTTGTTGTTTTATTCCAACGCTCCTGGGGCCCAGCAGTGCGGGGAAGTGGTCTGGACCTCCGGGGATCTCCACTTCACCAAAAAAGCACGACGTCGGAGCTCTGGAGAACCCCCTGCAGGCTGTCGAGGCATCTCTGCGCTCACAGCGTGGACGCCTGGAGGTTATGACCTTCTGCCAGATGCCAGCGTTGCATCCCGAGCCGTTTTGTCAACGGCCGCCAGGGCTGGTCAAGGGAGCTTGCACTTGCTAACTCGCCTTCCGCCCCGCATCCTTCACGACGCGAGGGAGGGGCTCGGGCTCGAGGATCAAATAGGGGGCCACATGCGAACCCTCCCCCTCAGAAATCGTGGGGGGTAGGGGCAGGGTTCGCGTGTGGACCCCTATCATACAACAGGACCCAGCCTGTCCTCGGACCTCGGACGCCTCGTGGCCAGACCTCCTCGCGGCGGACCCCCGCCGTGGCGGCGGAGGAGCTCCCCGGCGGCCCATGGACGCATCCCAACACGCCTCGAGGCCTGCGACCCTCGACCCGACGACGCGAGGGGGGGCGCCGGTGGTGTCGCAAGGGGGCCACGTGCGAGCCCTGCCCCTGCCCTCCTCCTCCGCCTCCTCCTCCCCCTTCCCCCCCTCCTCCTCCTCCTCCTCCTCCTCCTCCTCTCCTCCTCTCCTCCTCCTCCTCCTCCTCCTCCTCCTCCTCCTCCTCCTCCTCCTCCTCCTCGCCCTCCTCTCCTCTCCTCGCCGAGGGGAGGGTGGGGTTCACGTCGCTCGGGAGGAGCAGCAGGGGCCCCAGAGGCCGGAAGCGCGCCGGCGGCCGGATGCCCGGGCGCCGAGCGCCGGGGGAGGCCGCCCGAGGCGCGCGCACGGAGGGCAGACGCGCGCACGGAGGGCCCGCGCAGAAACGCGGCCTCACGGGGGGCCGAGCGCGGGGAGGAGGAGGCCCCGGCGACGGGGGCCTGCGCGGGTTGTGGGTGCACCTCTCTGAGCCCTTCGAGGGCTCCTCGTCGCCTCGGTCGGACTCCTTTTGGGAGTTCCGGCCAGACGCCAGACGGCACCCCGAGACAACTCCAGGGGGGCCATCCTTGGAACGCCGGACCCACATCCCGTCGGGTCGTGAACCAATCACGGCAGGAGGCTTCTTTAGACCGTGTTCAGTTTCTGGGATGGGGGATGGAGAACAAAAGGAGGAGGAGGAGGAGGAGGAGGAGGAGGAGGAGGAGGAGAAGGAGGGGTGAGGAGGAGGAGGAGGGATGATGATCGCGCCCCAGGGCCACGAACAAAAACGACTTGGGATGAAGAACCCGCCCCAGGGAACGGGTCGAGACGTCGAGGAATCCACGGTGTGGAGAAACACCACCGCGGGGGAAGGGGTGGAAAGCAGGGCTGAAGGTGAGGGAACGAAAGAGGACCGCGTGCGCCTCTTCCTATCCCTGCTCCTCCTCGTCCTCCTCCTCCTCCTCTTCCTCATCCCCCTCCTCCTCCTCCCCGTCCTCCTCCTCATCATCATCACCACCACCACCAACAACAACAACAACAACAACAACAACACAACAACAACCACAACAACAACAACAACACCTACAACAACAACTACAACAACAGCAGCAACAACAACAGCAACAACAACAACAACAACAACAACAACTACAACTACAACAACCAACAACAAACAACAACAGCAGCAAACACAACAACAACAACAAACAGCAGCAACAACAAACAACAACATCAAAACAACAAACAACAACAAACAAACAACAACCACAACAACCAACAACAGTACGAGCACGTGTGGGACACACGTTCTACCACTCGCGCGACGCGCGCGTCGCTATGGGACGCCGGCCAATACCCCCACTTTGTGGGGGGGCAGTTCAAGCTCTCCCAAATTTCCAAACGACTCTTCGCGACCACCCACACCCAGCTTCCCGCCCTATGACGTTCGGACACTTCACTTCGTGGCATGCGGACGACCTTGGCTACTACACTGGCGCATGGGTACAGTGACTTGTTGTGGTAACATTTTCTGGACGCTAGCTTAGTATACGACTTTTCCCAAAAGTTGCCCTCGAAGCCCCGTTTGATAGGAATGTTGAAAAACCATTGGTTTTGGAAGGATTCAGCATGCGCGCGGGGGCAGATTTTCGGAATTTTTGGATGAGAAAGTGGTGTGTTTTCATATATTTTCTTGACATCGCATCTTGAAATTGTTGAAATCACAGTGTGTTTGGCAGGATTTCGAGGTGCGCGCGCGGCGGCCGCGCGCATGTGCCCGCGTGTCATTTTTTGCAAGGGATGGTGGCCTTCGCAGGCGCGCAGACGTTGTTGAAGCAGTTCGAGGTGAGCGCAAAAGTTGCCCTCGAAGCCCCGTTTGATAGGAATGTTGAAAAACCATTGGTTTTGGAAGGATTCAGCATGCGCGCGGGGGCAGATTTTCAGAATTTTTTGATGAGAAAGTGGTGTGTTTTCATATGTTTCCTTGACATCGCATCTTGAAATTGTTGAAATCACCGTGTGTTTGGAAGGATTTCGACATGCGCGCGCGGCGGCCGCGGCGATGTGCACTTCGTGTCATTTTTTGCAATGGATTCTTGAAATGTGGTTATGTTAGAACAAGAAATGTCATTTTATATTGTTTTTTGCAAGGGAAAGCGGGGGGGAACAAAACAACCGGATCCGGACCAACCCGTTTTGCCGGAGACTTCCTCACGAAAATGATGAAAACATGGCTGCGGCCTAGGCGCTGCGAGGGGGCCGTGCACCAGGGGCCCCAACAATAATTATTCTTTAGAAGTAATAATGTTCAACAACAAAAACAACAACAACAACAATAACAACAAAGATACTACTACTATGACTTACTACTATACTAACTTACATACTACTACTTACTTATTACTACTACTACTACTAACTTACTACTACTATACTACTACTACTACTAAACTATTTACTACTACGACTACCTTACTTCTACTACTACTACTACTACTACTACTACTACTATCTACTACTACTACTACTACTACTACTACTACTACTACTACTACTACTACTACTACTACTACTACTACTACTACTACTACTATTACAAGTACAACTACAACATCCCCTCTTCCTCCTCTCCCTGCTCCTCCTCTTCCTCCTCCCGATGTTCCTCCCCATCCTCCTCCTCCAACTCCTCCTCCTTGCAAGAAAGAAAAGAACTGCCCCCACTCCAGTCGCAACACTAGGCGTGTGCGAAGGCCTGGGTCGGGTGCAACCAGAAAGGCTCCCTTACAACTTCCGATCCTGAAGTTTTTCACCGAACTCCAGCAGTCACACGGATGGAGGGCGAGTCGTGGAAAAATGCGGAAATCGCCTGGAGCGCCAGGCGAATTCGCCTTAACAGCTTGCGCCACTTACGAGAAGGGCCAGTCGTTTTCAAAATGGTGGTCTCGCTTCAGCGCCTCTTGACAGTGTCGTTTACTACTAAACGGTTACAACCAAACAAGGATGGAGGCCTGTCGTTCTCATAGTTGACTGCTTGCAACTATCAACTGCAAGTTCCTCAAAATCGATGGCCCGAGATTCCGTTTACATAGCGCAACAGATACACGGATGGGGGGCGACTACATTTCAAAATAGGGCTCTCGCCTGAGACGTCCGACCACGGCAAAAGCATGACATTGTGCAACGCTTACACGGATGGAGGGCAAACCCTTTCCGCAGTGGGACTATCGTTCGACACCTCCTTGAAAGTTGACACTTTATTTATCTGCGTTCGATGCGCTAGACGGACGGTAGTTGAAGTACTGAACTGCGTTTCGCCTGAAGGGCCCCCACCCCTGACGCTCGTCATACAAGGCGGGCTTTTCCCGCAAAGGAAGAGGATACGTGTAGGAACGCATGAGAGGGCAACTTAGAACCTTAG
>CAUYUJ010010064.1:0-12500 GCA_963575745.1 Prorocentrum cordatum
TTCCCAGACCGCTCCCAGAGCACCCTGGAGCGGCCGTGGAGCTCCCAGACGGCCCCAGAGAGCTCCCAGAAGCCCTCGGGGACTTCGACAAGCCCCTCCAGCCCAGATAGCCCCAACGTGGCCCAGGATGGGTTCGAGATCGCAGATACACAGCCCGAGAGGCCTCCAAGAGGCCTCAAGAGAGCTCGAAGAGACCCAAATCATTGATGCTCTTTTGTTTTTCTATGTTTTTCGGTGTTTATTGTTTTCGGCCTCCGACGCGTCACGACAGTCGACGACGCCCCCAAGACCGCGCCAAGACCGCCGAAGAGGCCCCCAACAGAGCCCCAAGACGGCCCCAAGGAGCCCGAAAATTGCCCGGGAGGAGCCTCAGACGGCCCAAGAGAGCCCCAGGACAGGCCCAAGCTGGGCCCCAGAGCGGGAGCGGGAGTCCCCCAGGCGCTCCAAGACGGCCCGGATGGCCCCAACGTGGCCCCAGATGGGCCCGACACGGCCAATACATAGC
Source organism: Prorocentrum cordatum (assembly GCA_963575745.1). Taxonomy (NCBI): domain Eukaryota; class Dinophyceae; order Prorocentrales; family Prorocentraceae; genus Prorocentrum; species Prorocentrum cordatum. The sequence continues at coordinate 506 of CAUYUJ010010064.1, forward strand.
CCAAGAGCCTTCCAAGAGGCCTCAAGAGAGCTCCGAGAGGGGTCCCGAGAGAGCCCGAAGAGGGCCGGGCCCTATCCTTGATTTCCAGTCGTTTTTGTCCAATGTGTTTCGTTTTCTCGCGTTCTCGAGCTTCCAACGCTCCAAGACGGCCGAGGACCCCTTGAAGATCGCCCCAAGGCCGCCGAAGAGGCCCCTAAGAGCCGCAAGACGGCCCCGGAGAGCCTGAAGACTGCCCAAGAGCAGGCCAAAACTGCCCAAGAGAATCCCAGGAGAGGCACAAGATGGGCCCCAGAGCGGGAGCGGGAGGCCCATGGGCGCTCCAGAACGGCCGAGATGATTCCAACGTGGCCCAAGAGGAGCTCAAGACGGCAACCACGCAGCCCAGAAGGCCTCCAAGAGAGCCCAAGAGGGCTCCGAGAGACGTCCCGAGAGAGGCAAAAGAGGCCCAAATCATTGATTTGCATTGGTTTGTTCGATGTTTTTTGCTTTCTCGCGTTCTCGAGCTTCCAATGCTCGAAGACAGTCGCAGACGCCCCCAAGACCGCCCCGAGACCGCCGAAGAGGCACCCAAAAAGAGCCCCGAGATGGCCCCAGGGAGCCCGAAAATTGCTTGGGAGGAGCCCCGGACGGCCCAAGAGAACCCCGGACAGGCCCAAGCTGGGTCACAGAGCGGGAGCGGGAGGCCCCAGAGCGCTCCAAGACGGCCCAGATGGCCCGGGCCTCCCCCTTCCGTCCGTCCCTCCCGCCCCCTCCCCTTGCCTCCATTCCCTCCTCTCTCCTCTTCCTCCCTCACCCCTCAGCTTTCGTGCTCCTCCCTCCTCTCCTGGGACGGCCCCGCCAGAACGCCAGACAGGCCCCGCCAGAGCGAGCGGGGCATCGCTGTACACTATCATTTCACAAATTGCTTTCCCCCTCCCACCCCTGAGGGGCGGCCCCGGCAGAGCGAGAGCGTTCCCACCACGCGTTTCTTTGCGTCGATGGCATGGGCCCGAGAAAGCTGGATATCGTCGTTGTGAACACAGCGGGCTTACAGCGGCACCCGTGCCTCATCTGCGACTAGAACCTAGGCGAGCTCGTAGCGCGCGCGTGGCTTTAGTGTGTATATATATGTATATATACATATATGTATATGTGTATATATACACATACATATATATATATATATATATATATGTATATATTACTGTGTGTGGTGGTCGCGGCTTCACGCGCGGCGGCGAGGTGAAGAAATTCAGGGCAGGGGGGAGACAGCGCAGTGCCATCTGAGCTTGGACGGCGGGGAGAAAGGGAGTGCGCACTGGCCGCCGTCCACGAAGGCCGCCCCACAAGGAGGCCGCAGCGCGGGCACGACGGAAAAGCAAGGTGTACAACGACCGACCAAGACGCCAGGCGGTGGGCAACGGCGAGACGAGGACGGTGTGGCAAAATGCCGCGGGACGCTACCGCCTGGCCTTCCTCCCGTGGGGACGCGAGAGATCGCGGGAGGGAAAGCGTTTTTGTGACGACGCACGGCCGAATGGCATGTGCCGACTGCACAACCACACACAAACACACGCACAAAAACAACCACGCAAGCAACCACCAACAGTACCACAACCATTCGCACGAACACAAGCACAACCACAAACTCGGATTCACGAAGGTGAAGCGATGTCGGACAAGCACATGCAAACTCAAACACACTCATAACCACACACGCCAACACAAACACAAACACAACCACAAACACAATAACAAACACAAACACAACCGCAAGCACAACACACACACACACATCACACAACACGCACAAACACAACACACTAAGGCACACAATCATATAAACACGCACGCATACATGCATTGTTTGGCGGTCGCGGCCTCGCGCGCAGCGCCGAGGCGGAGTAAAGTCGGAGCTGGTGCGCGCGCGGCCGGGGTCTCAGTAGGGATTGCACTGGATCCCGTGCGTCCCGCAGCAGCAGGCCATCCGGATGTGGAGGGCGGGGAGGTGGCGCGCCGCCCACCGCAGGACCTCCCGAGTGGGACGCAGCGCGAGAGCGCGGAGTGGAGGCACATATGTTTTTGAGGCGTGGGTAGCGGGGAGGCGCCGCGCCGCCCGACGCTGGGCTTGCAGCGCGATGGCGTAGCGCGAGAACGTCGTAGAACGGGGGGAAGGCTAGCAAGGGACGGCGGGAGAGAGCGCAGCGAGCCGCAGGACAGCGTGGGAGGTCGGAGGCCCCTGCGGGAAATGATAGGCCTGCGAGGCGAGAGGGAGCGGCTGCAGAAGCCGGCAGAGAGCGCGCAGAGGGAGGGGCACTGGGCGGAAGCGACCCGCGAAGCGAGGAGCCAGGGACGACCCCCGCCGAGGCGAGGCGAAGCGTGGAGGCCCACGGGGGGCCGCGCAGCGGGTGCGAGGCGAAGCGGAAGCACGGACGCGCCCAGCGGACAGGATTGCCCGCAGGGCGGCGGCACGAGGGGAAGGAGAGAGCGAGAGGGCGGGGGGAGGAAGGGCCAGGGGTCCAGGCCTCCCAGATGGGGTCCTAGTAGATGGGGTCGGTGGATCGCGCCGCATCGCCGAGGCATCGAGGATGCGGCTCGATGCGGGGCCCGATCTGCTCCACGCCGACGTCGCCGATGCATCGCCGACGTCGCCGAGGCATCGCTGATGCATCGGTGATGCATCGCCGATGCATCGGCGATGCGGCGCGAGCCTCCGACCCCATCTGCTCGGACCCCATCGAGGAGGCCTCTAAGAGGCCAGGCCGAGTTAACGGCGGGCTCGCTCCCCGCGACCAGAGTGGGCGCGGAGCGCGGCGCGCTTGCGCGGGATTGATGGGCCAATTTTCCACCACCACTACCATAGTTAGGACGAGGGGGAATGGAGGATGGGGAGGTCCTCCTCCTCCTCCTCCTCCTCCTCCTCCTCCTCCTCCTTCTCGTCCTCCTCCTCGTCGTCCTCCTCGTCCTCCTCCTCGTCGTCCTCCTCGTCGTCCTCCTCCTCCTCCTCCTCCTCCTCCTCCTCCTCCTCCTCCTCCTCCTCCCTCTCCTACACCTATGCCAGTGGTGGTGGAGCATCGCCCCTCTCCACGCCTCCGATCTCGCGCCGCTTTCGTCGGGGCCCCCCGCCGGCAGTGGCCGCCCGGTTCCGCGGGGCGCCCGCCGCTCGCCCTCCGGGGCGGGCCACGGGGGGCGCCGCCCGCGCGAGGGTGGGGGCGGGCGCGGGCCGCCTCGCGGGCGGCGCGGGAGGGCGGCGCGGGCTTGGGCGGGCCGCCGGCACGCGCGGCGGCGGGCTCGGGGGGCGGCGCGGGCTCGGGCAGGCGGCGCGGGCTTGGGGCGGGCGGCGCGGCTGGTGGCACCTCGGTGCTTGGGCGTGGGCGGCGGGCTTGGGCGGGCGGCGCGGGCGGGCGGCGCGGGCTTGGGCGGGCGGCGCGGGCTTGGGGCGGGCGGGCGCGGGCACGGCGGGCCGCCGGCGCTCGCGCTGCAGTGGTGGGCACGGTGCGGACGCTGGCTTCATAGGCCTAGGCTTCCGACATCGTAAAATGGTTGGCGATCTCGAGCACAGTTAGATTAACTGGCATACACACACGCACATATATAAATTATATATAATATTATATTTAAAAACCAATTTTTATTGATTACATATATATATATATATATATATATATTATCTATACATATAACGGCGCACCGGGTCCGGGGGCCCGGGGCCGGGACCCCGACCACAAATGTGGGCCCCGGGGGGCCCGGAGGCTCGTCGGACCGCCGGACGCCGTCCCAGATCGTTCGCAGGCGGCTTCGGAACGCGCTCCGATGGCTCCAGATGCCTTCCAAGACGCCTGTCATGACACCAAGAAGGTCCCAGAAGCCTCCAAGACGCTCCGAGAGGCAGCCCAAGAGAGGCCCAAGAAGCAAAAATCGTGCCATTCCTATGGGAAAACGCATAGTTTTCGCATGTTCGCCTCTTGGGTTTTCACCGCGTCCAAGACGGCCCAAGAGGCGCCCAAGACGGTCTACGAGGCCTCCGGGAGCGCTCCAAGGCTGCGCACGAGTGTCCCAGGACGGCCCCAAGACAGCCGAAGAGAGCCCCAAGACGAGTTCGAGAGGGGTCCCAGACGGAGAAAGCCAACCTCGAATTCCGAGCTTCCGGCCCCAGAGGCTCCAGGAGGCGCCAAAATGCCGCCAAAAGGCTCCCAAAAGCACCCCAAGACGTTCCGAGAGGCACCCCAAGAGGTCCAAGAAACAAAAATCGCGCCATTCCTGTGGGAGAACGTATATTTTTCGCATGTTCGCATCTTGGGCTTTCACCGCGTCCAAGACGGCCCAAGAGGCCTCCAAGACGGCCTAGGAGGCCTCCGGGAGCGCTCCAAGGCTGCGCACGAGTGGCTCAGGACGGCCCCAAGACGGCCCAAGAGAACCCCAAGACGAGTTCGAGAGGGGTCCCAGAATGAGAAAGCCACTCTCGAATTCCGAGCTTCCGGCCCAACATATCCCAGGAGGCGCCAAAACGCCACCCAGAGGCGCCAAAAGGCTTCCAAAATCAGCCCAAGACGTTCCGAGAGGCACCCCAAGAGGTCCAAGAAACAAAAATCGTGCGATTCCTATGGGAAAACGTATATGTTTCGCATGTTCGCATCTTGGGCTTTCACCGCGTCCAAGACGGCCCAAGAGGCCTCCAAGACCGCCCCAAGACGGCCCAAGAAGCTTCCAAGAGGGCCCCAGGACAGCCCAAGAGGGCCCCAAGACGGCCCAAGAGGCGCCTAAGATGGCCCAAGAGGGCCCCAAGACGGGCCCAAGAGGGGCCCAGAGGGGGACCACGAACCGCAAGCTCGAGCCTTCCGCCCCAAGAGGCCGCCAGGAGGCCCCAAGGAGGCCCCTCAAGAGGCCCCAGGAGACCCCCAAGAGGCCCAAAGGAGGCCCCGAGAAGCCCCAAATCGGCCCCCAAAATGCTTCGACCTGCTTCCAGGAGGCCCCCGACAGGTTCACAGAGGCTCCCGAGAAGCTACGTCAAACTCCCAGCGAGCGGCCGGACGAGGCCCCCCACAAAATCACAAGAGGGTTCCAGTATTTGTATCCTTCAGCGCTCTCTGGCCTTCTTCCCCCTGCCCCCTTCCCTGCGACTTTCGTTGACTCAAGCTCGCCTCCTAGCTAGAACCTAAGCGCGCGCGAAGCGCGCGCGTGGTTCTAGTATATATATATATATATATATATATATGTGTGGCCCTGTGTGGGTCCGCCCGACAACACAAGTCTAGGCCTCCCAGATGGGGTCGGAGTACATGGGGTCGGAGGCTGGCGCCGTATCGTCGATGCAAGGGCGATGCGGCTGGATGTGGAGCCCGATTTCCTCCACGATGGCGTCGCGGATGCATCGCCGATGTCGCCGATGCACCGCCGATGCATCGGCGACGTATCGCCGATGTATCGGCGATGCGGCGCGATCCTCCGACCCCATCTACTCCGACCCCATCTAGGAGGACACGTTGGGGGGCGCGAGCTGCCGGAGGGGCTGCCAGGGGTGCGGACGTTGGCCACTGAGCGTGTTCCGCTGCTCGCAGAGTGCCCACCCGCAGACGTCTGGAACACGCATGTTTACTTCGAGATAATGGGTCGCGTGTCCCCTGCGGCGGATTCGGGCCAGTTGCGAGTCGTGGCTTTGCAAGTCGTGGAACGCGCTTGTCTGCTTGGGTGGCGCGAGCTGCCGGAGGGGCGGGCGGGGGCGCGGGGGCGGTTCTCCGTGCGCCGGCGCACCTGGACGGCTTCGCTGAGCGAGGCGCCTCCCGAGACACTCCGCGGCGCGCAGGTGAAGCGGCGGGGGGCCTGGGGAGGAGGAGGAGGAGGAGGAGGAGGAGGAGGAGGAGGAGGAGGAGGACCTCGAGAGGGGACCTCGAGGAGGAGGAGGAGAGGAGGATGACCTCTAGGGGAAGGAGGAGGAGAGGATGAGAGGAGGAGGAAAGGAGGAGGACGAGGTTCAAGCCTCGAGTGAGGAGGAAGGAGGAGGAGAGGAGGACCTCTGAAGGTAGAGGACCCCGAGGAGTAGGAGGAGTGAGGAGGAGGTAGGAGGAGGAGGAGAGGAGGAAGACCTCGACAAGGATGAGACCTTCGAGAGGAGGAGGACCGCGAGGGGAGGGGGGTTGCTGAGGATGACCCCCGAGAGGAGAGGATGAGTGAGGGGTAGGAGAAGAAGGGGGAACCTCGAGGAGGGAGGAGGACCCTCGGATAGGAGGAGGAGGACCTCGAGGGGATGAGGAGTAGATGGAGAGGGAGGAGGGGATGGAGGAGATGGAGGAGGAGGGAGGACCTCGAGGAGTGGGAGGAGGAGGACCTCGAGGAGGAGGGAGGGGAGAGGAGGGTCGAGGAGGGGGATGAGGAGGACCTCGAGGGGATGAGGAGGGAGGAGGAGGACCCTTGAGGGAGGAGGAGGAAGGAGAGGGAGGAGGAGGAGGGAGGGAGGAGGAGGAACCTCTAGGAAGGAGGACCTCGAGGAGGCGGACCCCCGAGGAGGAGGAGGAGGAGGAGGAGGAGGAGGAGGACGAGGAGGAGGAGGAGGAGGAGGAGGAGGAGGAGGAGGAGGGAGGGCGCGAGACCCTGGCGGGCCGGGCCCACCTCGCGGGCGGCCTGGGCGCGGCAGCGCTGCCCTGCGCGTCGCCAGGCGCGGTGGGGAGGCAGGGGCGCCTGCGCGGGCATCGGCGCCCCAGCCGCGACGGCGGCGCGCCGCGTCGCGCCGCCCCTTGGTCAAGCAGTGGCGAAGCGTCCTGGCGAAGCGACCATGGGGCGATTGTTCTACTCTTTTTGGTGATTATTAGGTGTATTTGTTTGGTATCTCTCGTTTCTCGCCCAAAAGCCGCCTGCAGGAGGGCACTGCCCGACCGAGCGCCAGGCGCACCGCGCGCGGCCAGCGTGGGTGCCAGAGGCCGCCTGCCAGGGAGCGCGCGCTCCGAAGAGGCGCGCCCCGGCGCGCTTCGAGGGGGGGGGGCACGCCGCGCGGCCAGGTTCTCAAGGTCAAGCAGTGGCGAAGTGTCCTGGCGTGCCTATGGCCCTACCAAAAAATGTTCTAAGAACCTCTTGTGGTGTCCACGACATGTTCTTAGAACATTTCTGGCTGGGGCTGTCTCGTTTTAACACATAAGGCTCAGATCTAAGAGCATTGTTGTTGTTCTTAGAACAAGTTATGGGTTCTAAGAACGCTTCGTGGTAGGACTATAGAAATGCCGCGACGGTCGGTCCCTGCTCAGCTTGGGAGCTCCGCCGCGACGTCGCACCGCCGGTCGTCGGACACTTGGCCCCGCCCCCGGAGGCGTCCCGGATCCCACCCGCAGACCAGGGCGCGCAGGCGCCTGGGCTCCAGCAGGCGCGGGTCGGCGCGGACGAGGGGGGCAGCCCGCAGGAGGGATGGTTGCCAGATGTCTGGGCGCCGTGCCGCTCTTGGCGTCCCGAACGCGCCCGAGGAGGCCGGCGCTGGGGCGGGCGGCCCCCTCGACGCGCCCGCGGGGCTGTCTCGAGGCGGGGGCGCGAGAGGCCGAAAATCAGGAGGGGAAGAAACACACAGGCACAATTCATCGTCGATGCCCAGGGAAATATGGGAAGTGGGGGGGGAAGAGAAAAACCCAGAACATACGGGGAAATTTGGGGAATCTTGTTATTTGTATCTATATATTTGTGTGTGTCCCAGAGCCCCTTCAGAAAAGCTTCTGCCCTTGCGTGTCTTGTGGCCGACAGAAGTAGCGAGCTGCTCGCTAGAGTAGCGCGCATGGTCTCCCTGCTTGCTGGGCAGCCGGATGCGGAGCTGGCGCCAGGAGCGAGCTCGGCGGAACCCGAGCGTCACGTGGGCCGAGGCGCGCTCGCCGGGCGCGTGGAGCGATTGCGCGCCCAGGCGCGAGAGCGCAGCAAGAGAAGAGCACGGCCTCGGCGCGCGCATTCACACACACACACACACACACATTCACACACACACACACACACGCAACATTCATGCAACACACGCACACACAGGCAACAGACACACACACACACACACACACACACACACACACACACACACACACACACACACACACACACACACACACACACACTTTTTGCGCCGGCGGCGAGGCAGATTGACCGGGCTGGCAGGTGGGGCAGATGTAGGGCATACCGTAGCCAATTGAGCCGCGGTGCACGTGTGGAGGAGGGGCACGGCCCAGCGCGGGCGGGAGGGAGGCGGAAGCCGGGCCCGCTCAGCGCGAGGCCGGGCCGCGGCGGGGGGAGCGCCAGGGCGGCAGCGGCGGGGCGGCAGCCGCGGGGCGGCTGGGGGCGGGCAGCAGCCAGGGGGGAGGATGGGCGCAGAGGCACGACGGAAGGGAGGACTCGAGAGGAGGAAGTCTGCTCTGGCAGCGGCGTCGGGGCCCACCCTGCCCCTGCGGGGCCCCCGGAGGTCCCCGGAGGCCTCTAGAAAGGCCTCCAGAGGCCTCCGGAGGTTTCCAGGGGCCCTCGATCCTCATGATCCTCCTCCTCGATCCTCGATCCTCCTTCCCCTGCTCGATCCGTCTCCTCCTCCTCCTCCTCCTCCTCCTCCTCCTCCTCCTCCTCCTCCTCCTCGATCCTCCATGTCCTGCTCGATGCTCCTTCCCTCGTCGGGCCCCCCCCCCCGGCGCGCGGCAGGTGGTTCTCGTGGGCCCGTACTGGAGCGGCACGAACGCCGTCCGCGAGGAGATCCTCCGGCGCTTCGAGGCCCGCGCCCGCCCCTCGCGCTGCCGGCGTGGCTTCCGGGAAGAGCCCGCCACGGACGCGCGCTCCGGTCGTGCCCGCTCTCGCCAGTACAGTCAACCCGCATAGTAAGGATGGGCAACCTTCCCAGGGGTACCCTTGCATCCTTGCCTCCTCGGTCCATCCTTGGCCGCTTCCGCTGGCCGCGCCCCGCTCGAAAAGCTTCGAAATGGGCGTCCAAGGCCCTTGCGTCCTTTTCGCGCATCCTTACTATACGGGTTGACTGTAGGTCGGGCACGCCCCCCTACAGGCGGATGTCGAAAGAACATTTCAACACGCCCCCCCCCAAAAAATAACATTCAAAAAGAGCTCACACATACTGGTAGAGAACTCGTCCCCCGGATTTGATTTGACGAATTTGGGAATCATCCGCCTGTAGGAGGACAGTGCCCGACCGAACGCCAGGCTCAAGTCGGGCGCGTCCCTCTGCAGGGGGAGCATTCAAAAATAGTCCAACAATGGTCTGGGGAACGATGTTTCTACTATTTTTGGCTATTTTTGGTGTATTTGTTTAGTATCTTTATTTTCTCGCCCAAAACCCGCCTGTAGGAGGTCAGTGCCCGACCGAACGCCAGGCTTAAGTCGGGCGTGTCCCTCCACCAAAAATAGTCAAAGAATAGTCGGGGGACGATGTTTCTAATTTTTTTTGCTATGTTGTGTGTGCTTTTTCCTCGCCCAAAGCCCGCCTGTAGGAGGACAGTGCCCGACCGAGCGCCAGGCGCACCGCGCGCGGCCAGCGTGGGTGCCAGAGGCCGCCTGCCAGGGAGCGCGCGCTCCGAAGAGGCGCGCCCCGGCGCGCTTCGAGGGGGGGGGGCACGCCGCGCGGCCAGGCTCTCAAGTCGGGCCCGCCCCTCGACAGGAGGGATCCTCAAGTTCAAGCAGTGGCGAAGCGTCCAGGCTCGCCTATAGCCCTACCAAACAATGTTCTAAGAACCCTCTGTGGTTCCGACGAAATGTTCTTAGAACATTCTGGCTGGGAGCGTCTTGTTTTAACACATCGGGTTAATGTTAAAAGAGCTTTGTTTTTGTTCTTAGAACATGTGGGGGTTCTAAGAACATTTCGTGGTAGGACTATAGGAATGCCAGGACGGTCGGTCCCTGCTCAACAAGTCGGGCCCGCCCCTCGACAGGAGGGATCCTCAAAGAGGCAACAGCAAAAATCTGGAGGGACGAGTTTTCTTTTCTTTCTTGGCTGTTGTTGAATATGTGCTGGCTATGTTTTGCGTTTTTTTCCCAAAGTCCGCTGCCCAGCCTCAAACCTAAACCGGGCCTGGCCTGTCCCTCGACAGGAGGGATCTTCAAAGACAGACCAAAAAAAGTCTGGGGCCACGAGTTGTCTATTAGGTTTTAGCTGTGTTTGAAGATGTCTGTTGGCTATGCCTTGGGTTTCTTCCAAAAAGCTCGCCTGTAGCAGGACATGGCCGACCTGAGGCCAGCCATTGCTGCCAGGAGGTTTGCCGGGAGGCTCCCTCTGGGCGTGCCCGCTCGCTTGCGGCGCAGACCGCGTCGCCGAGGCTGTTTGTCCTGCCTGGCCCGCCCAAAGGGTCCCGACACGTGTGCTCGATAGCTCCTCGGCGTCGCTCGGACCTGTGCATCTCGTCTCGGCGAGGACCATATCGAGGAGCCTCTTGCATCACCCTGCGAAAGACAAGCGCACAACGCACGTCCGAGCGATGGCAAGGCCTCCTCCTCCTCCTCCTCCTCCTCCTCCTCCTTCCTCCTCCTCCTCCTCCTCCTCCTCCTCCTCCCTCCCTCACTGCAGGTGCCCTGGGCCGTTGCCCCTCCCGAGCCCCCCCCCCGAGCCCCGCGTGCCCCATCCCGTGCCTGCCCGCTCGCTTGCTGGGCGCACGCCGCGCGGCCGGCCGCCGCCGTCGGGAAGCCCCCTCCGAGCGCGCCGTGCTCGCCTGCTGGCAGCACACTGCGCTGCCAGCGCTGCTGCCGGAAAGGAGAGCGGTTTTGTCAGAGAGCGTTTTTGTCAACCCTCTGGGCCACAACGCTTGCTATTGCCCTCTACCCTCCCCCCATCCCCCCCCCACAACGTGACGCTCCCCCCCCCACAGTGCGTCCCCGGCACTGCCGCAGTGCGTTCGTGGGACCTGCCGCTGCCTCTCCTGCTGCTGGTCTCGATCTTACGCTTCGTGAAGCCGGCCATGAAGCTTGTAACGAAGGCGTTCATGATTCTGACGGACCCGCTGCTCCTGCTGCTGGTCTCGACCCTGTCCTTTCTGAAGTTGTTCCCCACGTGCTTGGTGGGGTTTTGGTTTTCTTCTCTGCCGCGGCGCACCCGCGTCTCCTCCTTACACCTCCCCTCCTCCACCTCCTCCTCCTCCTCCTCACGCGCACAGCGCAGCACAGCACAGCACTGCTCAGCACAGTTCAGCTCAGCTCAGCACAGCACAGCACAGCACAGCACAGCACAGCACATCACAGCAGAGCACAGCACAGCACAGCACAGCACACCGTAGAACAGACAACACAGGCAGTGGCACTTTCTCGACACCACAGGGGGTGCGCAGAGGGTGGTCCCTCAGCGCGGCCTCTATCCGTGACACGCTCGCAGATCGTGGCAGGAGTGGCACTTTCTCGACACCACAGGGGGTGCGCAGAGGGTGGTCCCTCAGCGCGGCCTCTATCCGTGACACGCTCGCAGATCGTGGCAGGAGTGGCACTTTCTCGACACCACAGGGGGTGCGCAGAGGGTCCCTCACCGCGGCCGCTATGCACGACGGTCGTCCAGGGCATAGCAGGCGTGGCACTTTCTCGACGTCATAGGGGGTGCGCAGGGGGTGGTCCCTCACCGCGGCCGCTATGCACGACGGTCGTCCAGGGCATAGCAGGCGCGGCATTTTCTCGACACCATAGAGGCTGCGCAGGGGGTGGTTCCTCACCGCGGCCGCTATGAACGACGGTCGTCCAGGGCATAGCAGGCGTGGCGCTTTCTCGACACCATAGAGGGTGCGCAGGGGTTGGTCCCTCACCGCGGCCGCTGGCTGGCTCTAATCTGTCCTCGATGGAGGATAGAAGGCTAGGAAGAGGGAGGAGGTTCAAGCAATATGGCGTTGGATGACACATAGGGGAACATTCGCGACGAGGGTTGAGAACGCATAATTGCGCATATATCATAAACTTAAGCAAACACATAAGCTTTAAAGTAGGTTTATGGGGTTCCTCGGTAGCGTAATTCACGCATCTTGTGGCGTCTTGAATTTGACTCTCAGCCTACCTCTCTCTTCCATTTCCCCGCCGACAGCTTCCGCCCTCCTGAGTG
>CAUYUJ010010064.1:17500-30540 GCA_963575745.1 Prorocentrum cordatum
GCGTCCTCCTGATCCAGGAAACTTGCCGTCTGCCAGGGGCTCCATCAGTAAACTTCCTTGATGACCTGTCGGGCCTGCTCCCAGGCTCGCCACTCTTGCCGCCAAGCATGACGTCGTCGACGTGGCTTCCCACCGGTCCGCGTGGTGTAGTTGTCTGACGGTGCATCCAAGTCCTTACGCGTGGATCGAGCTGGAGTGGTTTGATGTCAATGTTATTGAACATCTTATTAACGTCCCTGGTCAGGCTGCAGCGGGCTTCAGTGGACGAGATAGTCCACATCGAGCCCAAGTGTTTCCTTCACTCCATGTAGGCTGAAGACCCAGATGCATCTGCCCTTTCCTGTCCTCCCTGCTTGGAGAAACGCCGAGCGAGCGCCTGTGCACTCCAGCATGAAAGCTTCCATCGCTATGGTCTTCAAGAGAACCGTCTTGGCAGGATGTGATAGCCTCGGCCTTCCATTTGCCAAGCCATCTGGTCTCGTCGTCGTACTTTATCTTGGTTGCGATGTTTGTGTGTGCTCGCAGAGTGACACAAGTAGCTCGCTCAGTTCGCGCACCATCTCCTCAAAACATGGTCGATCCTGCCGCTTCCAGTGCACTGTGATGTTGTTCTTGAGCTTACGGTTGGCGTGGGAGTACGTTGGCCACGAAGCCCTCAGCGTCGTCGATGACAATGCTCATGCTGAGGACCCGCTCCTCGACGCCGCTCACTCGGCAATCCGATGTATGAATACCGTCTCTTGTTGCTCGAGCTAGTCGTGCCTCGTCCGAAATCGTCATGTCGGTTGGACAGTTAGCGTCCTTCTTAGAGCACTTCTCCGCTGGTGGTATGTCCGCCGATCCAGAATGTCGTGGATGGTGCGGCTTGGCGTTGCCCTTCCTTCGCCTCGATGTCCCCCACCAGGTCTCGTGCGATATGTTTACCTTCAAGCCTCCGCTTGGTGGGCGGCTAATCCTTGCGGGCAGTTGATGCTGACCATGCCGCCGCGTCATCCGCGCTGTCCGCCATGGGGCTGTCCGTGCCGATCCATCTCGCCTGCCTGTTCCGCAGGTGGCGGGTCGTCTCTTGGTCGTCGCGGCAGCTTCTTGAGTTCGTCCTGGTTGCGCTTTGGTAGCCCATCATCTCCTCGATCATCTCGTCGATCGGTCTGTAGAATCGGTCGCCCACCCTCAGGTTTGCCATGCTGATGTCGTCGGAGGCCTCCCGCACCTGCTCGAAAGCGCAGCGCAAGGCCTCCCGTCCCACGATGACCCAGACGACACCACTCGATGGAGGGATCCACCAGCGTGACCCAGCCAGGTCCGAAGTACCCAGCCTCCGGGCTGATGTCGTCGAGCACCGTCCTTAGGTGTTCGATCATGGCACCCTTGTCAAACGCAACCGTCCAGCTTTCGCGCCGAAACCGAAAACTGCTTGAAGACCGCCGACGGCCGCCGAAGACTGCCCGGGTCTGGTGAGCAGCACGGGGTCCCTCGTCGAGTGCGTGATCGTGCGAAGGATGCACTGGCAACGTTGGGCTGTTCCTCCTGCCTCATACAGTCGGGGCGCTGAAGAAGGAACCCTTTTCGTTGGGGAGGGGCTCGGTGTTCCTTGATTGTTTCACAGCTTGCCTCAGGTTTTCCTTGTGTTTTCGATGGGAAATCGAAGTCTAACTTATGGAAAAAAGGGGCCTCGTTCCATATTTAGGGCTCCTTAGGTCAACGCCCCGAGTGTATCGGGCTCCTCGGGGCCCCCCTGCTTGGTGTCGGCCTGCTCGAGGCTGGGCCCCGCCGGGGCCTGCCGCGCTCCGGGGGCGGCGCACGGCCGCCGGGGGTCAGGAGGGAAAAAAACACACAGACACACTTAATCGTCGATCCCCCAGAGAATACAGGAAAACATGGGAAGTGGGGGGGAAGACAGAAACCCAGAACATATTGGAATATATAAGGAATCTCTTTATTCGTGTGTATTTATTTGTGTGTCCCAGGGCCCCCCTTCAGGGGGGCCGAGCGCGCGGCGAGTGGCCCCGTCGGTCGCCGGCTCGACGTGTGAGGCCCGAGCTTGCGAGCCACGGCGGCAGCGGGCGGCGGGCGCGGGGCGAGGATCAAGGAGGGACAAGAAACACACAGACACAATGAATCGTCGATGCCCCAGGAAATGTGGGCAAATATGGGAAGTGGGGGAGGGGAGACAAAAACCCCAAAAAGTATGCGAAAGCATGGGGAATCTTTTCAGTTGTGTGTATTTATTTTTGTGTCCTTGGCCCCCTTGAGAGGGGGGACGGGAGAGGACACGGGAAAGAAGCAGGCAGGCGCCGGGAGGCCCTGGAGGGGGCCCGGAAGGGCGCGCCCGTGGCGCCCGCAGGGGCCTTCGGAGCGACAGGACGGCCCGGGCCACAAAAGCCAGGCGTGCGTGCAGCGCAGCTCTGTGAAGAGTCCCCGAGCGGTCGCGAAGGTCCGTGCACGCGCAGAAGGGGGGCTGGGGGAGGGGGGAGCGCCTCAGAGGCACCCCCGTGCTTCTCAGAAGGCGCGGGCCCTGTCTGCAGAAGCAGGGCTGGCGCTTCTGAGAAGCAGCCTCGTCCCAAAAAGCCTTCCCCCTCCCCCTACCCCCTTGTGCGCGCCGCCGCCAATCATCGACGACGAAAAAAAGGCATAACTGTAAACTTGTGGCGCTCCGCGCGGATTTCTCGGATTCGCGCTGGGTCCCCCTGGCGGCGCCTCCTGCGCCACCCCTGGCGCGCTCCGCACGCCAGGGAGGGGGATCCAGCGCAGATCGAAGAAGTCCGCGCAGAGCGCCAAAAGGTTATGTTTATGCCGTGTAATTATTCTATGTTCTTCTAAGGATACGTTAATGTTCGACGTGTTTGTTGAATGTTCTGGTGCATCCTGGGAGAGGAATGTTCCTCAGTCTGGGCCGGCTGATGGCCTCATGTGCTTGAAGGGTGCTCTTCTGTCCTGGGTGCCCAGCTGTAGCCTGGACGTGCAGTCCAGGTGCTCGGGGGGACGGGCCGCTCTGCTCTGGCTCTGCCGAGAGTGGAGAGTGGGCGGCACCCTCGCGGCAGCAGGAGTGCAGCTCGAGGCAGGGGGCCTTTGTGCATGCCGCGTGGGCTGGCCGCGGCGGAGCTGCACTCGGTCGCTGGGTCGGCGCCGCGCTGGTCTTCGCGGTTGCTCTGCGCACGGCCGGCCGCCTCTGCGAATCGCTGGAGGACACGAGTGGCTTCGAACAGTTGGTTATTGGCCGGCTGTTCTAGAACGTTCTTGATGAAGTGATTCGATGCTCGTTTTGGAGACCTTCATGGAGCCCACCTAATGGATCTTTTCGACTCGGGTTCGACTCGGGTTCGACTCAAGTTCGACTCAGCTTCGACTCAGGTTCGACTCAGGTAGCTTCGACGCACGAGTGGAGCGAGTGGCTCCAGGAAGGTCCCCAGAATGAGCATCTAAAAGTGACTCGTCATCATCATCATCGTCATCATCGTCGCTCGCCGTCATCATCCTGATTAGCGTGCCCATTCCCCTCCCGCGCACCCTCGTCCTGTCCCTTGCGCCGCCCCCTCCCCCTCCCCCATTCCTCCCCCTCCACTCTCATCCCCCGCTCTCCGCCTCCTTCCCTCCCCGGGTCCTGCTTCTTGCCTCCCTCCTCTGGTCGATGTCGGCTTCGGAGTTCGATTCGAACGCAGCCATCCCCCTACCCCCCCGGCAGCGGTCGATGCGGGGGGCAGTTGTTCAAACTAGCGCTGATGCTCACCAAGACGTCGAGAAGTCGCGACGGGCGAGGAGGGCCCCCCCCCCCCGGGGGGCGGGGCAGCCCTGTCCCCAAGGATCAATTAGGAGGGGGAGGGGGAAGAGGAGGGGGGAGGGGGAAGAGGAGCAAGGAGGAGGAGGTGAGGGAGGGCCCTGCCCCCCAGAGGGGGAGGGGGAAGAGGAGCCAGGAGGACCTCATGATTTCTGAAGGGGGGGGGGAGAGGAGCGCGGGGCGAGGTGGCTGCAAAAGGCGGTGAGGGCGGCAGGCGCTCCCCTGCTCCTGACACCCTGACCCTCCTCCTGGCCCTGCGGCTCCAAACGGCATGGCTCCCCCGGGAGCGGCCGCGCGGACGGCGGCCGCTCCCAGGGGCGGGGGGCCTCTAATGGCCAGCGCCAGCGCTGCTGGGGAGCGCGCGGGCGACCGCGCGCACCCATGGGGCCCGCGTCGCGCCGCCTCGCGGCGCCCCCCTCCCCGGCGCGGCAGCGCCGCAGCGCGCCGGCCGGCGCGGGCCCCCCCCCCCCCCTTCCGAGGGGAGCCTGGCGCAGGCACCGCGCCCGCGGCGCGGCGGTCGCCGCGCCGCCAGGCGGGCACCCCGCATCGGCCCGCTTGGCCGCCGCCGGCCCAGCAGGCGGCCGCCAGCTCGGCGCCGCGGCGCGCGCGCAGCTCGGGCGCCGCCCGCGGCGCCGCCCGCGGCGCCGCCCGCGGCGCCGGCGGCCCGTCCAGCAGCCCGCAGCGGGGCGCTCAGCAGCAGCGCGCGCGTCCGGCCTGAGCCCCCTGGCATCGCTCGGACGTGTGCATTTTTCCTTCGGCGAGGGCCATCGAGGTGCATCCTTGACCATTCGGCGAACAAAACACGCACGAAACCGACAAAAAACACAGGGAATGGACGTCCGAGCGATGCCCAGGCCCGGAGCTGCGCCCGGCAGCGCCTTGGCCCCCCTCCCGGCGGCGGCGCTGCGGCCCCCCGCGCTGCGCTGGCGCGAGCGCGGCGGCGGCTCGCCAAGGCCGCGCCTCGCGTGGCCGCGCCAGGTCCGCGTCCGCGGCGCGCCGCTGCCAGATGGCCGAGGAGCGCGCCGCGATCCCAAGGGGCGCGAGCTGCCGCGCCAAGGCTCGTCCTCCTCTTGGAGGTGCCTCGGGCCTAGCTTCGAGCTTGTTTCGAGTTGTACGCGCATAGGCCTGACCTGCGCAAGATGATAGCACGTGCTTGGGGCAAGACATTCCCTCGGTTGAAAATCGCACCCAGACAACATCGACGGAGACAGAGACGTGGTGTGATGGGATCACTGATCCCAACGTTCTGGGAGGCTGGATGGGACCCAAGACGGCGACCCGCTGGACGGACCCACGGGACGACGACTGGAAGATGTCGGAGGAGGTGGCCGAGAAGGGCCTGTCCACCATCATCGGCACCATCATTTCAGCGATCGAAAAACTATAGAAAATAAACTTTTTCGCCGTCGGGGACACCTGCCCCTGGGCGGCTGGAGAGTTTATACCCTTACGGTGCCACCGTAAGGGTATAAACTTCCTAGCCGCCCTGGGACTGGCGCCCCCGACAGCGAACAAGTTTATTTTATACCGTTCTTCGCCCATTAATCATTGGAGGCATCGAGATAGAGCGGCGGCACACCACAGCGGCAGGGGCATGGACAACGGAGCCGACACAAAGCGACGCCGTCAGGCACCCCGCCGGGCTCCGGAAAGAAGGGCAGGCTCTCCGAGGCCGGCGCCCTCCGTGGCCGCCCATCGCGGCGAGCGCGCGCGCGCTCGCCTGCGCGCGAGCACGACCTCTGCGGGTACCCCAGATTTCGTGATAACAGGGAGGGGGTCTGGACCCTCCAAGACAAGCCATCTCGGCCTCCCCCGTGGGAGAACCCTCCAGAACATCGTCCCCAGACCCCCCCAGGCCCTCCAAGATAGCCTGGAAGAGACCCCCCCCCCCGAAATGAGACCCCCCTCCCTTTATTACGAAATCTGGAGTACCTAGGGGCACCGGGCGGGTGCAGCTGCGGCGCTTGGGCCGACGACCTCCACAGGATCTATGGGGTCTTTGCCCAGATCGGGAGAGAGCCACCCCACGCTCGAGAAGCACGAGCACCTCAGGACCATGGCCGAGTCCGGAGCTGAGCCAACCCGCAAGTTGGAGCACAATGGGAGACCCTTGGACGGAAATAGGAGCAGCCTTGATTGGCAGGGAAGAAGAGAAAACAGCAGAATTCAGCTTTCGGGGATGATCAGCCACTTGTCGCTCGCAGAGAGCATCGAGAAAGGAGTCCCCTTGTTCGCTTGGTGTGAAAGTTCAGTAGCAGATGAGCGAACGGCATAAGGAGCTAACAGCCACCAATTCGCCCCTGCTCAGCTCTCTTGTTATAAGTGGGCTGTCGCCGTCTCCGCCCTCATCAGATAATGGATAGGTTGCTCCATTATGTACACTTTTGCATTGTGACGGCCGGCGTCGTGCAAAAAACCAACGCGCCACTCAGCGCCACTCAGCGCCACTCACGCCACTCAGCGCCAGTCAGCGCCACTCAGCGCCATTCAGCGCCATTCAGCGCCACTCGTCCATTGCCTGGCGCAGAGTGGCGCAGAGTGGCGCTGAGAGGCGCTGACTGGCTCTGAGTGGCGCTGACTGGCGTGAGTGGCGCAGAGTGGTGCGGCGACGCACTGGTGGCGCGAACCGGTGCTGAGTGGCGCTGGGTGGCGCTGAGTAGCGCTGAGAGGAGGAGGGGTGCGAGGAGGAGCACGAGGCCGAGGAAGAGGAGGAGGAAGAGGAGGATGAGGGACATGAGGAGGGGCAGGAGGAGGGGGATGGAGGAGGAGGAGGAGGAAGAGGGACAGGAGGAGGTGGTGGAGGAGGAGGCGGAGGATCTGGAGGAGTCCTATTGGAGCCATGGGCCCTCTCTTCGAGGCATATTGGAGGCCATTTTGGAGCCATCTGAGGATGCATTATGCCGTATCGGTTGAGCTATCCAGAACCCCCTCGGGGTCATCTTGTAGCCTCTCGGGGGCCTCTTGAGCCCATCTTGTGGGCTTCGGGATGCCCGATCCAAGAGGAGGACATCGATCAAAGAAAGGGTCACCATCGTGGCGCCATCGCATCCATTACCTTCGTCATCCTTGCCGCCTGCTCCCTCGTCACCCTCGTCAACCCTGACCCATATTGCGCTCATATTTTTGGCAATCGCGATGGCTTGCGCCATCTGCCTCCGCGGCTTCGAGCCAGGCGACTCGTGGTCCTTGCTGTGCGGGCATGAATGCCACAAGGATTGCATATCCCAGGAGTTCGACAGGCGTCGCTTGACCCACGTGATGGACCTGCCTTGCCCCCAGCGCGGGCAGACAGGTCGCGACATGGAGGCCGCCGCGGATGGGCTGCTGACAGAGGAGGAGGACGCGGAGGTGGGCCTGGCCCGCGACCGCAGTCGCAGCCCCGGCCCGCGATCAGCGGCGCGCCCCAAGCGCGCGCCCGCCCCTCGCGCAAGCTCCGCGCGAGGGGCGTTCCGCATCCCGAACACGCAGGGCGAGGGGCACAGGGTCATTCGCGCGAGGCGGCAGCCCGCGCGGATTGCAGATCCTCCGGTCGATGCCGGGCCAGGGCCGGCGCCCGGCGCCGCGGGGGCGTCGGCGGGGTCGCCGCCACCGCGGCGCGGCCGCGACGAGGGCGACGATGGCGCGCCCATTCCGGCGCTCCGCGGCGCAGTCGTGGCGGCGGGGTCGCCGCCGACGCAACGCGGCGGCGAGGATGAAGGCGAGGGTTCGCTTTTGCCAACGCAGCGGACTGGTCGCTCCCCGTCTCTTCGGGGGAGAACCTGCTCACCGAGGCTGACGTGCTTGGCCGACGTGCTTGGCTGACCTGCTCACCTGCTCACCGGGGGAGAACCTGCTCACCGGGCTCTGCGGCCGCCGACGCCTTGGCCGACGTGCTCCGTGACCTTGCAGCGGGGGCTAGAGTCTAACCTCACGCCCGTGAGAATAAACACTAGGGGGTAATAAAGTTCGGGGTTCAGGGAGAGATGATAAAAGTAGCCCAGCAGACCTCAGCATAATCTCGAAGTAAGAGATGATCAAGAGGAGACCAAGCCGAGCACGTTTTGAGACCTCCTTGGCGTTTAGTTTTCATAGAAATATCCTCAACAATGGCTTATATCTCATGATTTTTTTGGTAAGTTCTCGTGTAGGGTAGCTCATGTGCCTCAATTTCCATGGATAATCAACCCCAGAGATAAAAAAGTTCAGGCGAGCGTGGGGACAGAGAGAAATATAAAAGAAGAAGAATACAGTATAATAATAATAATAAGAAAGAGGAATAATATGATAATAAGAAGAGGACGAAGAAAGGAAAAATCCAAAGTTCCAAATCTATCAGTTTTAATTTACAAACGCTTTATGAACATTGATTTTTTAAGTGCTCGTGTAGGGTAGCTCATGTGCTTCATTTTCCATGGATAATCAACCCCAGGGATAAAAAAGTTCAGGCGAGCGTGAGGACACATAGAAATATAACAGAAGAAGAGGAAAGTAGAAAAATAATAAGAACATTGTTCGTTTCGTTTGAGTCTGCCTCCCAAAATTATTGGTTTCGCTTGACACATCCTGAAAAAGTGTGATCGCTTCGCTTGATGTTGCTATATCAACATCGCTTGATGTTGCTATCTCAACATAGCGTTTCGAGGTGATAATGAAGTTCGGCCTCAGCGCTCGCCGCCCAATTTGAATTTTGTATAGGGCGACGATAATCAACTCTAAACACTGAAGGGGGGGGTCCCTTTATTAGAAAGAGCGTGTTCTACCGCTGCTGGCGGAAAATCGGGGGGGGTCACTACCGGTTCGAACCCCTACCCCCCCCCCCCCTCCGGACAACGAGGGGGTCACTGCCGGTTCGAACCCTCCCCCCCCCACCCCCCCCCAGCTCATCATGAAAAGGGGGGGGGTCACTACCGGTTCGAACCCCTCCCCCCCTCCCCCCCCTCGAAAACCGAAACCGGGGGGGTCACTACCGGTTCGAACCCCCCCCCCCCTCGAAAACCGAGTGGGGGTGCGGACAGTGGTGGGGACGGTGTTGGTGGGGACAGTGGTGAGGGGTTAGCGGGACAGTGGTGGGGACAGTGGGACAGTGGGACAGTGGTGGGGACGGTAGTGGTGGGGACAGTGGTGGGGACAATGGTGGGAACAGGGGGGGAGGACAGTGGACAGTGGTGGTGACGGTGGTGGTGGGGACAGTGGTGTGGGGACAATGGGAATGAGGTGGAAACAGTGGGACAGTGGAGGGTACAATGGTGGTGGGGACAGTGGTGAAGGCGGTGGCGAGGACGGCGGTGGGACAATGGGACAGAGGTACAGTGGGGACAGTGGTGGGGACAGTGGGGACAGTGGTGGGAACAGTGGGACAGCTCAGTGGGACAGCGGAGGAGTCAGTGGGACAGTGGGGACAGTGGGGATAGTCGGGCAGTGGTTGGGGCCGTGGAGACAGTGGGGAGAGTGGAACCGTGGTGGGAACAGTTCTGGGGACAGCGGGGACAGTGCGACAGTGGTGGGGCCACTGGGGACAGTAGGGGCGTTGGTGGAACCAGTGGGGACAGCGGTGGTGAGGACAGTGGTGCTGGGAACACCAGTGGGGGATGTGATGCGGACGGTGGTGGGGACCGGGAGTCGTTTGCTGGCGGTGAGTAGGGGGGGGGGGGAAAGGGGAAGGGGGGGTGCGAACCGGTAGTGGCCCCCTCCAGTTTTCCGGATCCGGAGGGTAGGGGGGGGGTTCGACCCGCGTAGTGCACCCCCCCGGGGTTTTCGAGCGGGAGGGGGGGGGGGGGGGGGGGGGGGGAGGGGTTAGGGGGGGGGGGTGTTTTGCCGGGGGAGGGGGGGGGGGGTTGGGGGGGGGGGGGGGGAGGGGTTTTCCAGCAGGGGGGGGGGGGGATTATCGGAGGGGGGGCGGGGGGGGGCGACCCCCCGGGTTCCGGAGGAAAAGGCTGGCAATTTTCCTTAGTAAAGCGGCGGTGGATCACGCTCTCTCCTTTATTATCATCGGCATGCGGTTAGAGCCCTGCCTGACGGCCCCTGCCGCCCGTGGTCGGCGGGGGAGCGGCGCCTCCGCGCGGAGGGGATCGTCCCGGCTGCGGCGCGGAACCACCTGCTGGAGACGCGCGCAGCTGGGTGCGAGCACACGTTGCGCCCCCGGTGGAAGTCCGAAGCCAAGCTCCAGCATATCTTGGATACGCCCCTGCCCAGGCAGTTCGAAATGCGCAGGTGGCGCTGCGCACAGAGCGGAGTTTCTTTTTCGGTCGGGCCGAGCGACGTCCTGGACGCTTGCCCGTCGGCGCTCCGTTGCGCAGACTCGCGGCGCCCCGCCTGCGGCTTCTACTTCGCCCGGCCCTTCCTGGTCATGGTCTTGCAGAAGTTCATGGAGGTCCTGAACCTGCGCGCGGTGAGGCGCTCCTTGTTCGAGTACTACTCGAACAATGCCCTCGCGCTCGTCGGTGGCGCTCGCAGCCTGTGGTTCCTCGAGGCGACCCCTGGGAATCGCGAGCTGCGACGTTGCATTTGCCTCGCGCTCGAGAGCTACCTGCCCGACGAGGTGGCGCGCATGCAGCGGGGGGTCCACGCGTGCTCGGGCGCCGCCGTCAAAGGCGACGGCGAGAAGAAGTTGGCCGCCGTAATCCAGGAGACGGCTGGGGGCGCACACCTTGACTCGCGCTGTTCAGGTGGTGGGTCGGGCGGGGGCGCGGGGGGAAGCGGGTCAGGGGTGGCGCCCCTGGTCGCGCCAGGAGAGGCAGACGGTCGACGGCGACGGCGCGCCGCGCCGGTCCCACCGCAAGCGGCCGTTCACGAACGTCCACGCTTGGACCGGCATCGATGGCGCCCTTCTGAAGCCCGTGGTCGCGCTGGAGACGGAGGATTGGCCCGACCTCAAGGCACGTGAGGGTACAGATCGCCCGGGGCATTGGCTACCCTATGGCCTACTACTTAAGCTTTCCTAGTGGCCCTAGGCTTGACAAGGGCAGGGCCTACTGAAGGCCTTAGTTCAGTTTGCCAAAGGGTATGCCTACGCAAGGCTTTTGGGTAGCCCCAGAGTAGCCTTAGAGGCAAGCCCTAGGGGTAGCCTTTGGGGTAGCCTTACGGGTTGCCCCAGGGGTAGATCTTAGGGGTAGCCCTAGGGGTAGGCCCGATGGGGTGGCCCTTGGATACCCTTAGGGGTCGGCCTTAGGGATCTGTTCCGGATAGCCCCACGGGTAGGCCCCAGGGGTAGGCCAAGGGTAGCCCTGGGTGTTGGCTCTAGGTGTAGGCCCACGATACCCCTAGGGGTAGGCCGTAGGAGAAGAAGGCTCAGGGTGGCTTTAGGGGTGGGCCCTACGGGTAGGCCTAGGGTAGCCCTGGGGTCAGGCTCTCGGGGTAGGCCCAGGGTCGACCTTCCTCGGGCGATCTATCAGGCCGACCTTGGGGGGCTGCTCGACTTGATGGCGGCCAACCGCTCCAGCGCAGGGCTGCCGCCGCAGGCGGTGGCGCTTGCGAGCCATTCCACGGACGTCTACGAGAGACACCGGAAGCTGCTGCGGTCGCTGTATCATAATAAATGTCCACCTTTGCGCTTCCAGGTGCATGCCGACACACCCGAGGGGCAGGCTCGGGCGTGCTCTCTGGCGGCCGCGCACGGTCCAGGCGCGGTCGTCACCGGCGAGCCTGCGCATTGCCTCTTCGAGGTCAGGCGGCTCGCCCCGGCGAGCGCCAACGACGCCGAGGTGTTGCTGGCGGACTACAAGGACGCCATCACCCGGCTGTCGGCGGCGACCCCCCCGCCGAAGGGCGACGGCGTGGGCCAGCCGCAGGACCTCGAGCCCGGGGCGGAGACCCTTCTCGAGAGGTCCGTGAGCCAGCTCCCCCCGACGTTCCGGCGGGAGGCGGCGCTGGACCCTGTCGACATGGAGCGCGTGCGGACTTTCTTGGCCCAGCCGCGCTGCGCCAGGGCAGGCGCCTGGAAACGTCGGGTCTCAGCCGCCCAGGGGCGCGCTGGCCCGAATCGCGCGCCTCTGCGATGCCCAGCTGGACAGCTCCGCGTCGCACTGCAATTACCGCACCGAGAAGGCGTTCAAGGCCGAGCTGCGGCGCCTGCAGCGCTGGTGCCAGCCGGGGCGCCGGCAGCGACGGTGGCGCGCCGGCGTCGCGCGCGACCGGCGGCAGGCCGTCGCCGTCAAGGGCGCGCGGAGCGTGATCACGCAGAAAGTGCGCGACCACTTCCGCAGGATGCGTCGCCGAGTTAAGGTGGAGGGCTTGATGAATTGGCGGGATGCTGCGCTTGCCGCGCGGCAGGCTGGAATTCCCGTCCAGTCTGGCTCCCTGTAAAAGCCACTGGTTTTCAACACTTTTTTCGTCTTGGCGTCGCGCCGCCCCCCTCCTCGCAGTGTCGCTCGCAGCTGTGATATGTTTGCAGCTGCGCGAAAACTATGGACTTCGTATAGGCTTTGTGTACGAGCTCGCAGATCCCACGGGAAACCCTTCGATTTTTTGGGAAGCGTTTCTGCCCCTGTCCTGCGGGGGGGCGTTGCGCCAGTGGTTCCGCCAGATCCCACCCCCCGGCTCGCGAGGTTCCAGTGGCCTCCTGCGTACTGATTTGCTTCCTGTGTTCCGATGCTCTTCGTAAGCCCTCCAGTCGTCCTCTGCGTCTTCCTCTAGCTAAACGTCCCTTCGCCGCAGCTCGCTTGTTCCAGAGGTGAGGATTTCCGCTCTGGCAATCATCCGATGGCGTGCTTTGGCAACTTTTCGATGGCTTATCGAAGAGCGGACAATATATGCGCGGTATCGAGTCTAGATTGGACACCCCTGCTCCCCCACTGTTTGCGATTGAAGATGGCCCTGCTGTTAGTGTGCACCACCCCCAACCCGAGGATATCGAAGGATCGGATGGGGGGGAGGAGAGGGAGAGAGGGACGGGGGCGACGGGGCGGGGAAGGGCGGGGCAGGGCCCTCCTACTCGTCGTCGTCCTCCTCCTCCTCATCCTCCTCGTCCTCCTCCTCCTCGCCCTCCTCCTTTTCGTCTTCGTCTTCGTCCTCCTCCCCACCCTCCCCATCATCTTCTTCCTGCAGCCGCTGAGTGGCGCCGGGTGGCGCTGAGTGGTGCCGAGTGGCGCTGACTGGCGCCGAGTGGCGCTGAGTGGCGCCGAGTGGCGTTGAGTGGCGCCGAGTGGCGTTGAATGGCGTCGAGTGGCGCTGGTCGAAGTTGAGTTGCTCCCTGGAGTAGCGCCGACTGGCGTTGAGTGGCGTTGAGTGGCGCAGAGTGGCGCCGAGTGGCGCTGAGTGGCGCTGAGTGGCGCGTTGGTTTTTTGACCCC
>CAUYUJ010010065.1:0-22500 GCA_963575745.1 Prorocentrum cordatum
CTCTCCTCCTCCTACTCCTCCTCCTTCTTCACCTCCTCCTCCATCTCCTCCTCGTCCTCCTCCTCCTCTTCCTCCTCCTCCTCCTCGCCCGTGAAGGTCTGCGACGACGTTTTCACGTACGGCGACTTCGGCGCAGACAACTCGGGGAAGAAGACCAACGAGACGGACAAGATCAGGCGGCTGAGGAGGGGGAGGATGAGGAGGAGAAGGAGCAAGAGGATGAGGAAGACTGACCAGGCGGTGGCACAAGAACATAGACTGCCTCGTGGACTCGATCATCGAAGGTCTCGTCGCCCTCCCCCCCCCTCCTCCCTCCTCCACCTCCTCCTCCTTCTCATCATCCATCCCCGCTCCTCGCTCTGTTTCCTCGAGCTCTTCCTGCTGTGCTCGATTGCCGAAGGCTTCGACGACCTGGTCATCTTCCAGGAGTGCATCGGCACCCAGCACCTCCGCCAGCTGATCAACGGCATACTCTTCGTGTACCTTGCCCTCTACCCGTGGTGCGTCAGCAACGAGAGCGATTGGGTGCTGCTCTGCACAAACCTCGGGCTCGCGTGCGTGTTCTACGGCCTCGACACGGTCGCGCAGGAGCTCGAGACCTCCATCGGCGGCGGCTCTTCGCCGATCGACATCGACGTCCGCTCGACGTTCCTGAACTTCTTCGCGGCCATGCGGGAGGAGGAATCCGCCACTGCGCTGCAAACGGTGGCCAGACAAGACGCAAGTTTTAAGCCGGGCCTGTTCCTCTACAGGAGGAAAAATCAAGAAGAGTCAAAACATCGGAGGTTGGGGGGTGAGATCGAAGTGGAACGGAGAGCCCCCCACCGGGAAGTCGGTTTCAGTTTCGTGTTCGTGCGTGCCATGCGTGCGGGCGAGGCGAGGCTGCGTGGGCGGGCGAGAGGAAAGTCTCCTGTGGCTGAGGCGCGGCCGGACCAAATGATTCTGTCTCCGGCAAGCGGTGTCCCGCTGGTGTCCCGCCGGTGTCCCGCTTGAATGATTCTCCCTCCGGCAAGCGGTGGCCCGCGGTGTCCCGCCAGTGTCCCGCTGGTGTCCCGGTGTCCTGCTGGTGCGACAACGATAGTGATACCGATGACGAAATTGATTGTGAGATCGATAATGAGATCGATAGTGAGACTGATAGTGAGATCGATCGTTAGATCGATAGTGAGCTCGATAGTGAGGTGAATAGTGACATCGATTGTGAGATCGAGTGATATCGATAGGAAGATCGATAGTGGGATCGATAGCGAGATCCAGAGTGAGATCGACAGTGCAATCGATCGAGTGAGATCGATAGTGAGATCGATCGAGTGAGATCGATAGTGGGATCGATGGTCCAAAGAGCGAGCGGCAACGCAACAATCACCACTGTTGCCCATTGCTGGCCCCCCTCCCGCCCCCCAACCTCCTTATCACCCGCAGGGTGGTCCTATAGGTAGTCTGGGGACGATTGTTTGACTATGTTTGAAAATTGTTGGAGAATCTTGGAGCATTTCTGATGTTTCGTCCAAAATCTGCCTGTATGGGGACACGCCCGCCCTAAGACAGGACGCAAGTCCTTTTTCGGAGGTGCGCCTTGTCGCGAGTCCTTGTCCGGGAGTGCACCTTGTCGCCTTGTCGCCCTCCACCTTGGGTGTGGAGAGAAGCCCTCCGGGCGAGCGCACTCCCTGCTGATACATCTGCCATACTCTTTTTCTCCGTGCTCAGACGTGGGAGCGCCCTGCAGCGCCACCGTCGGCATGCGGGGGTCCTCTTCCGGCTTGGTCTCGGGGAGCGGCGGCAGCCGCCCGGCAGGAACCACAGCGAGTGGGCCCACCATGAGGCACGGGCAACAAGACGCAAGCTGTTGAAAGATCCCGCGTCGGTCTCCGCCTCCGGGAGGAGGAGGAGGAGGAGGAGGAGGAGGAGGAGGAGGAGGAGGCGGAGGAGGCGGAGGCGGAGGCGGAGGCGGAGGCGGAGGCGGTGCCGCTCCAGGCTGGAATGCGTCACCGCACCGTGGCCGGCGCTTGCCGCAGGCGCAGAGGCCCGTGCTCCTTGCCCGTGGGGCAGTTTTTTTCGTTTCGGTTCCCTGCTCGATGGCCGCTTCTCGGCGTCACCCCAACATACTTGTACTGTTTTGTGCGTCGCCCCCCCAGGGGCGACGCGCGCACCGAGGAATCTTATAGTATATGTGTCGTGGCGGGCGCTTTCTGGCCACGCCGCTCGAGAAACGATGTACTACAAGATGGGTATACCATATGTTCGGTTTGGACGCGCGCCTTCAAGGAGGACATATAGTACTAGTATGTCTCTGTGCGTCCCAGCTTCTCGAAATGTGGGAGAGCGCCGAGGTTTGTTTTGCCCGGACAGAACACCTGGGCGACACAACCCGAAGGGAGGTGCCCAAGGTGCTTGCATGAATTCACATGCAGTCGGACTTCGCAACACGAACGGCGGCACGGACCCGCCCCAGGCGTTATCCGCGCCGCCGTTGCGAGGTGCCTCGAGATGCCACCCCGAGACACGGCCACCGGCACCCCCCCCACTTGGCCGCCAGCCTCAAGCAGCGGAGGCCCCGCTGCCCAAGGACTTAAGCTCCCGCGCCCCCCACGTCGGAGGACCCCTTCGAGTAACCCCATCGGGCCTCTCAGGGATGGCACGGCGGGCCCGCACCTACTGTGGCTGGCCAGCCACAGGGCAAGAGTCTCTCCCACAGCCCCGTCGAGCTGTGGTGACGATCGGGCTGCCAACCCGCCTGTTTTCCTGGGACGCCACGAGGGCACCCAGCGGCACAGGTGCCGGGAGAGCGCCGAGGTCAGCAACGAGACAATGCGCGAGAGGTTTGGGGGGCCCCACTTCTCGCACGACGGTCGCGCGCTCGGGGGCCAGGGGCTGCCTCTCAGTGGTGGTGGGCCTGGGGCCCAGGGAGCGGAGCTCATGAGGCGGCAAGGTGGGTAGGCCTCGGGCCCAGAGTTCAGTCGGGCCTGTCCCTCTACAGGAGGAGTATTCAAAAAATAGTCCAAAGATAGGCTGGGAACACTTTACGGACTATTTTAGAGTATGCTTGAAGATTGCTTGCCTATGTTTTAGTGTTCGTCCAAAAATCCACCTGTAAGAGGACACGCCCGACCTGAGCCTGGGGCCCAGAGAGCGGAGCTCATGAGGCGGCAACAGCAGCAGAAGATGCCCGACCGAGCAACCCGAAGATCCGCGTGCCGCGTTAATGTGGACTGAGCGCGGAGTGCGTGCAACATTCGCACGTGCCCAGGCCCCCTCGGGTAGTGAAAATGGTGGCGACGGAAGGCTTTGGTAATGTTGGGCCTCGGGGGTGATGGGTTTACCGGGCCCTGGGACCATCAGGAAACGATTCGGGGTGGTTTGGACCTTTGAAGGGCCCACGTTGTGAAAAAAACATGCCGTCGGGGGTCTGGGGAGCGCATATAAAAGCTGGATGTGAGCACATGCGCCTGCAAGGGAGGGAACATCCCGCTCGGACAGAAGCGTTGGGGCCAGCAACGAACTAGAGAATTTGGGTATTGGGTCCAGAGCTCAGAGCTAGACTCTAGAGCCCCAGGCCTCAAATGCAGGCGATAATCCCGTTTTGAAAATGAATTCTTCGCGCTTCGCGTATCCCCACCAGATGTCGTCGCTCGGCGTCCCTCGGCGGCAGCTCCGGCAGCCGTTAGTTCGCGCGCTTAGGTAATTAGGTTTGGCTCGTTGCCTGGGCTGACTTCGGACGTCGCCTGCGCTTCCGCTTGCGGCCGCGACGGAAAAAGTATCCCCACCAGCCCCCGGCTTGTCTCACCTCCCACTGTTCGCTTTCTCTCTTGTGTCTCTCTTCCTCTCCCTCGCTTCAATTTAGGCTCCGGCTTGTTAGCTGTAGCTCTGGACGGCGCGCGGCCCTTCCGTATGCGCTCGCGAACAAAAAAGTATCCCCACCAGCCCATTCAGAAGCCCTGCCCATGAGAGCTGACGGAAGGGACAAAGAGACACATCTAGGGAAACAAAGCGAGCAACCAAGGTGAACCAAGAGATCTCTGGGAGCAAGGGGGTGGCCTTGGAAGGCCTCCTCGGGCCATCCCTGGGGGCCGCGTGGGGGCGAGGGGAAGAGGAGGAGGAGGAGAAGGAGGAGAAGGAGGAGGAGAAGGAGGAGGAGGACGAGGACGAGGAAGAGAAGGATGAGTAGGACGAGGAGGACGAGGACGCGGATGAGGACGAGGACGAGGAGGACGAGGACTAGGATGAGGACGACGCGGACGAGGACTCATGTAACCATCTAGAGGTATTCTTGCGGGTGTTGCTGCTGCTCCTGGTGCTCTCTGGGAGTTTGGGGGACCCTCTTGGAATCCGATTGGTAACCCTGGAAGGCTTCTTGGGATTATCTTGGAGGCCATCGATTACAGGATGGGGGGGTCCCCAACTCAGCTCCCCCCTCAGGAGCCGGCAAAAAGCTTCTTGGGTTTTTTTTGGAGCGCTCTTGGAGCGGTCTTGGGGCCATTTGGAGCATCGTGGGAGCCATCTTGAGCCAGCTTGGGCGATGTGAGCCGTCTTGGAGGTCATCTTGGACTCTGAGGCCGTTCGGGGGGCTCTTGAGGGCCTCTCGGGTGCCTCTTGGGGCCCTCTTGGGACCCTCTCGGAGCCCTCTTGGGGTTCTCTTGGGGCTCTCTTGGGAGCCTGGAGCGCCTCTTAGGGCCATCTTCGATGCTACCGATCGAAGGAGGGAGGGTACCGATCGGCTCCCCCCCTCGGGGGCCATGATCCTCGTGAGTGGTGTCAAAAATTGGCTCTCCCAGGGGCCGAAAAAGGACCCTCTGCCACCTCGCGAGACGCCCCATCCAGGTCCAGGGGAGGGGGCAGGGGGAGGGGTGAACCCCTCTCCGAAGGGGAAGAGGGTTTTTCGGGGGTGGACAGAACCCCCAACAGTGACACGTCGATTAGTGAATTGTCCGTTTTCGGTTCTCGAGAGGGCGCCGTGGCCGTTATTTTCCAGGCTTGCGCCCGCCAGGTTTGGGCCTCAGGCCGTTTTCACCAAACCACGTTTTACTAAAGGGGGGTCTGTCCATCCCCGAGTTTTGGAAGAGGAAAGGAATAATTTTGTTAGACCACCTACGCCCAGAGGGCTGGCGGGATTGCGCTGCATCCTTCTAGCCCGTAGTGGGGCATGCAAGCAGGCATGATCAGGTAGTTCCACAAGCTGTCCAGCGATGTCCCCGTTTGGGGGGAAAGAGGGGGTCGCACGCCACCCGTGCCATTGCTGCACAAGCTTGCATGCATGGCAACCAGCATCGAGGAAGACTCGAGCAATGGGCCCATGTTGAACAGGTACTCCAGATTTCGTGATAAAAGGGAGGGGGTCTGGACCCTCCAAGACAAGCCATTTCAGACCTCCCCCGTGGGAGAACCCTCCAGAACATCGTCCCCAGACCCCCCAGGCCCTCCAAGATAGCCTGGAAGAGACCCCCCCCCGAAATGAGACCCCCCTCCCTTTTATTACGAAATCTGGAGTGCCGCCCTGTATCCGTGCGGCTCCTGCACGTGCCCTGCAGCGTCTCGCTGCGGGCTTCCGATCGCTGCAGGAATTCTCGAGCGAGGCCCTCAGTTTGAAATGGAGCGGTCGTCCATCGGTGCAGCTGCTGCACTTACTCACGACGAGTGCGCGCGGCGCTCAGACGAGAGCCCGAGGTTCGAAACGACCCAGAAACCCACCTTGGCAGTTGCTACGAATCTGAACAAAGAATGTGTGCGGCGCTAGAGTAAGAGCCCCATGTTGCAGATGGCCTGCGCTTCTTCTGTTTAAATGCTGCAGGCGGTCAAGAAGAACGTGCGCGACGTGGCAGCGCAATTCCTATTGCCCAGACATAGTTGCGCTCCATGGTTGGCGGTGCTGCGATGCTCAAGCTGCTGGATCAGAAGCAGTGTGGACTCCTCAAGCCAAAAGCCCAGACCGCCCTGACGACACAGCTGGGGGTGCGGCATGGGGGGAAGTTATCTACACGTGCAAGCGATCTAGGGGGAGAAACGGAGCGAAGACCAGGACAAGAAGGAAGCGAAAGGAGAAAAGAGAGAGGAAGGAGAGGCACACTGAGGAGGGGAGGAAGAGACTGGTGGAGGGTGTTGGATGTTGGAGGTCTCTAGGGTCCCCAGAATCCCCCGTAGGGCTTGTCCGAAGGCCATGACATGTCACGACAACCAAAGACGTTGGCCAGCGTGGATCCAGAACTGCCTGTTTCTAGCCATCTATGGGGTGCAACGTATGTGGAGCAAACTACGTTGTGCAAAGAGTGTGATGCAATATATGTTGTGCAGCCGACGTCGTGCAATCTAAGTGGTGCAATCGATGGCGTGCTGGCTACGCGTTGCAGTAAGGATGGGGCATCGTATGCGGTGTAACCTATGCAGTGTACTAGTTGCAGTAGGTGCTGGACAAACAATGATGCGCAATACATGGTGTGCAGTCTATGTGGTGCAGTATGTGCGGTGCACTCTACGCTGTGCAAATCAAGCGGCGACGGGGCGGCGACGGCGGCAACATACCCGCCAGACCGACAACCCCCACACGACGGGTGGCGACGAGACGGCGACGGGGCGGCGACGGGGCGGTGACGGCGACCACGGCGACAACATAGCCGCCAGGCCGACACCCCCTCCCCAGTTCTGTGGGACAGAAGTAAGAACAACTAAGCATTGCTTGGGCCATTGGAAGCGGTTGAAAGCCTTTGAGGGGGGACGGCCAGGGAGGTAGAAGAGGAGGAGGAGGAGGAGGAGGAGGAGGCGGAGGTCGGGTCGAAGGAACTTGTCTGCGTCGGGCTACCTTCTCAATGTTTTAAGGCGGAAGGAGGAGGACGAGGAGGAGGAGGGAGGAGCAGGAGAGCGACGAGGACGAGATCGAGGACGACAAGGAAGAGGAGGGAGGGGAGGAACAGGAGGAGGAAGAGAAGAAGGGGACAGACGGAACCGTATGGAACGACGAGGCGGATGATGATGATGATGATGATGATGATGATGATGATGATGATGATGATGATGAGGAGGAGGAGGAGGAGGAGAAGGAGGAGGAGGGAGGAGCAGGAGGAGGTGGTGGAGGAGGAGGACGAGGTGGAGGAGGAGTCGGCGCCCTCTTTGGCGCGTGTGCTCCGCCGAGAGCTGGTTCGCGGGCGGGCCAGGACGTTCTTCCAGGAGCGCGCGGCCGTCGGCAATAGGCCCTCCTCCCTCCCCCCCTCCTTCCCTCCAGCCTCGTCGTCCTCCGTCTGTCCTCCTCCTCCTCCTCTTCCTCATCCTCCTCCTCCTCCTCTTCCTCCTCCTCCCCCTCCTCCTCCTCCTCCTCCTCCTCCTCCTCCTCCTCCTCCTCCTCCTCCTCCTCCCCTCTTGCCTTAGGTCGCTCGACAATGACCCTTCCTCCTCCCCTCTTCCTCCCGTCTTTTTGCCTTCTCTCCTTCTCCCTCTTTCTCCTCCTCATCCCACCTCCTCGTCCGCATGCTTCCCTCTCGGCTCGACGTCCTCCTTTTCTCTGCGTTTACCCTGAACAGCTTGTGTGAATGGGTTTCTGCATGTTGTAGAACTTTCAGGAACTAGTAAGTGCGCTGCTGGATTGGGAAGCGATCGGGTGACGTTATTTCTCGTGTCTCCCGTGGCATCCCGTGGCTTCCAGTGGTTTCCCATCGCCGTCTCTAGCCCTGTGTATCCCTCTACCCCTCATCCTCCATGTATGTTGTTATCCCGATATTTGGTTCCAATCCCTGTATCCCTGTATCCACGTCCCTATAGCCCTACCCTTTATCGCCATCCCGATCCCCCCATCGTGACTCCCCTTTATCGTGACTCCCCCCATCGTGGCCCCCAACGGAACTGTGTAAAGCTGTTGGTGGTCTTCCGCCGCCAGGGTGTCATTTGCTCGGGGCTGGTGGAGGGCCAGTCGAGATAACGGCGGCCCTCCCTGGCGGCTGTCTGCCTCTGCTGGCCTCGCGCGGGAGCTTCTCGCTGCCGCGGCTGGGTGTTCAGGCTCCGTGCAGCCTGGCCCCGTGTGCCACCCCGTCTGGGAGGAGGAGGAGGAGGAGGAGGAGGAGGAGGAGGAGGAGGAGGAGGAGGAGAGGAGGAGGAGAGGGGAGGAGGAGAGGGAGGAGGGAGGAGGAGGAGGGGGGGGGAGGGGAGGAGGGAGGAGAGGGAGGAGGGGAGGGAGGGAGGGAGTGGGGGAGGCGAGGCAGGAGGGAGGCAGGAGGGGAGGCAGGAGGGGAGGAGGAGGGGAGGCCCCGCCCCGGCCGGCCGCTGCTCGCAGAGTGGTGGGGCCTCAGCCCACCGCCCAGCGCCTGCAGCGCGGTCCTGGCCTTCGGGCTCCGTGGTGCAGGTGCAGGGCGGTGGGTCTGAGAGTCCCCGTGGGCCCTCCGCCCGCCCCGCGGGCCCTCCAACTGCCGCCCGGCTGCTCGCCTCCTCCTCCTCCTCCTCCTCCTTCTCCTCCGCCTCCTCCTCCTCCTCCTTCTCCTCCTCCTCCTCCTCCTCCTCCTCTCCTCTCCTCCTCCTCCTCCTCCTCATCCTCCCTCCTTCTCGCTCCTCCTCCTCCTCCTCCACCTCCCCTCCTCCTCCTCCTCCTCCTCCCCCACCCCATCCTCCTCCCGCACCCCCTCCCCCTCCCCCCCCCCTCCCCTGCTCTCCTCCTGTCAGCTCGGCAGCCGCGTGCGCGGCACCGCGGCGGGGTCGACCTGCGCCCGGAGGAGCCAGCAGGGCAAGGGAAGCGGGCTCGGTGGGGCAGAGAGCAGCGTCGCCATCCTGAGGAGAGGCACACGGGGCCAGAAGGCGCCAGGAGACCTCAGCGCGCAGCCAGCGAGGGAGGCGCACGGGGGGGGCAGCGGCCGAGCAGGGACAGGAACTGGGCGGACCGGAGTCCAGGCCTCCCGGATGGGGTCCGACCAGACGGGGTCGGAGGATCGCGCCGCATCGCCGATGCATCGACGATGCGGCTCGATGTGAAGCCCGCGTTTCCCCACGCCGACGTCGCCGATGCATCGCCGACGTCGCCAGTGCATTGCCGATGCATCGCCGATGCATCGGCGATGCGTTGTCGATGCGGCGCGATCCTCCGACACCATCTCCTCGGGCCCCATCTAGGAGGCCTCTACAGAGGAGGAGGGCCAGCTTCTCCCTGCCAGGCATTCAGGGGCGGCCAAACCGACCCCTAGCAAACCATACCCTTGCGTAGCGAGTTTTGCGTTTTCGAGGTCAATGCGGTCCGCGCGTGCGTTGGCTGCAGACTCGAGCAAATTGCCCACGCGCGAAGCGCTCTCGGGGCACGACCGGCGCCGCCCCAAAGGAATTCGCAAACAGAAGTCATGAAGTGCAGCAAGTGTGCCGCGCAGCGGATTTGGGCAATGCCGCATTGCCCAAATCCGCTTAAAGCCCGTTCCTGGATTTTCTCTCGGCGTCTGCCGTGGCGCGTGTTCTCGAGGCGGATCGAGCCGTGGCGACGAGGGGCCCCCAGGAGACTCGAAAGGGGGGGGACGATGGTGAGGAGGGCCGCCGTTGTCTCGGCGGGCCCTCCTCCGAGCATCCCTTTCTCATCCTCTCGAAGGATTGCAAAACAAAAAAACAACAACAAAAAACAAAAAACAAAAAAAAAAACGAAGGATTGCAAAAAAACAAAAAAAAACACCAGAATGGGATCGCGAGAATCAGAGCGTGAATTACCTACCCCGCTTTCGCTTCCAGGCAAAACCAAGTCATACCACGCGCCTCCTCGTCAAGCGGCCTGACCAGTACAGGCCGTAGTTTGACATCGCTTGGTATCTCTTGGAAGCGAGGGTGGTCAAAAGCGAGGTAGGTTCGTTTGCCCCCTAGAGAAATCACGTCAAGGGCCTTGGAGCCCAGCCTTCTGCGCCGTTTTGGGGGCCGAATCGCTGCGTGATGGCCCGAGCCCGACACAGGGCGAGATCGCCCGGTGTGCAAAACAAATGCGACGCCAGGATCTCAGGGTCCTCCCCCTCTTCCATACTTCCGGGCATTTTTCCATACGTCTTGCACACCACGTTTCGGACTTCGGCGCGACGCGATATTCGCGCCCCCCCTCCCAAGCGTCAGCGTCCCGAGCCTCTCCCGACCTCCCGCCCCGCGGAGCGGAGCAACATGCCACCCGCTTGCAGTGCACAGCGTGTCGCCGCAGCCGCCGCCGCGACACACTGAGCCAATGTCCCCGACCGCGCCCGCGGGATTACTTTTCTGTGGCAGCGGCGTGGATCCATGCCGCGTGCGCAGGCAGCCGAGGGACACTACGGGGCCGAATCGGGCACCACGGAAGCGGACGGAGAGCGGGCGCGAAGGAGGGGGACGGAGCACGCTCGGGGCAGGAAGCCTTTGCACGTGTGTGCGGGTGGACGGGCGTGCGCAGCAGGGAGCCGTGCGAGCCCGAGGGTGTGAGAAGCACTTGTAGGGGAAACGCAAAGCTCGAGTACGACTAGGGGGCCACATGCGAACCCTACCCCTACCCCTCCACGATTTCTGAGAGGGTAGGGGTAGGGTTCGCATGTGGCCCCCTAACGACGGAACTCAGATTTGCCGACGCGTTCCGACGAGGGCGCTCTGGATTCTGACGGGCCAGGTTCCGTGGGACTTCTGCAGCGGCAGCTCGCGCCAAATTTCGGATTCGCCATTTTCGTGATGGTCCCGGCAGGCCGGCCCGGGTCCCCCGAACCCGAGCCTTACTCGAAGAAGACATTACATCATAAACATAAGCTTTTGGCGCTCCGCCCGGATTTCCTGGATCGGTGCTGGACCCCCCCCCCTGGCGGCGCCTCCGGCGCCGCCCCTTGCGCGTTCCCCGCGCCAGGGAGGGGGACCCAGCGCAGATCCAAGGAAATCCGCGCGGAGAAGTTTATGTTTACGGCGTTCTTGCTCCCCCTTCTGTTTTTCAAGTCGTGTCTGTCCCTTTGCAGGAGTAATATTTTACAGAAAAGTTAAAAAGTAGTTGGGGGACGATGTTTCGATTACTTGTCCAGTATTTGGGAGTCTGTTTTGACTCTTTTTTAGTTTCTCCCCCAAAAATCAGCGTGTGGGACATGCCCGACCTAATTATGCTTTTAGGTCGGGCATGTCCCCCAACAGGGGGATTTTGGACGAAACATTCAAAAGAATAATTCAGAAATGGTCAAACAAGCAGTCAAGAAATCGTCCCCTGACTATTTCTTGATGAATTTTGAATATTAGTCCTGTCGAGGGACATAGGGGAACAAAAAATGGCATAAACATAAAAACTCGGAGGTCCGCGCGGATTTCTCGGATCGGCGCTGGCCCCCCTCCCTGGCGCGCGGAGCGCGCCAGGGGCGGCGCCGGAGGCGCCGCGGGGAGGCCCCAGCGCCGATCCGAGAAATTCGCGCGGACCTCAGAGTTTTTATGCTTACGCCACCTTTTGTTCCCCTTGGACAGGCCCGCCTCCATTCTGCTCACGCCTCCCCGCTTGCTGCAGTCGAAGATGGCAGCTCTGCCGGCGAGGTGCGCCTGGCGAGGCCAGGCCCCGCCCCGCGCGGCGGCCTGCGGGGCCCGAGCGCCGGGTGGCTCCGCACGGGTCGCCGGGCCTCGCCGCGCAGCACCGCCCCCCCCCTCGATCGCGCGCAGCGCCTCCTCCAGTGTCTCCTGAGCAGCGCAGGCAACTGCAGCGCGTCCGCCGTGGGAAGGAGGCGAAGGCCAAAGTAGCCGACCCCAAGGCGAGAGCCCCATGGCCTCTCACTCGGCTGGCACGGGAAGTTTGGTGGGCGCCACCACCATCGGTCATCCGTAACCGTTTGGCCCCAAGCTTCGTTACATGCAAATGGAGCTGTTCCCTGATAGGCATGATTGCATGTTGCAGCATGCTTGATTGTTTCCGAGGGGACACGTCCAGGACAGACAGGTTCTTCAGGCCCACCGACGACAACTACGAGGTGGCCCAGCAGAACGCGCGGTACGCGGAACGGCACGCGGACGAGACCCCGGTCACGGAGGTGTTCTCCTGGCCCGAGTTGACGGAAGTTTTGCGCCGAGCCGAGTTGCTTTCGGGTTCACACCCGAAGCCCGTGGTCCCCAAGCTCTCTTTCTCCGAGTTCGACTCCGCCACGGCGGCGCGCTTCTTTCACCGCGGGAGCGAGCGCGCCCCCATCGCCATCATCTGATGGGCTTGTTTTCCAGCACCACCACCATAAGTTGGAGGGGGAGGGGGGGTCCTCTTCGTCCTCCTCCTCCTCTTCGTCCTCCTCCTCCTCCTCCTCCTCCTCCTCCTCCTCCTCCTCCTCCTTCCCCCCCATCCAACTTATGGTGGTGGTGGTGGAAAAGAGGCCCATCATCATGAACTTTGCAAACGGCGTCAACCCTGGAGGCGGGTACACTCACGGGTCCAGGGCGCAGGAGGAGGCCCTCTGCAGGCAGTGGCCGATGTACCACCCGTCGCTGAGCGAAGACTTCTACCCCTTCGGAGCTTACTCCAGAGATATCGTGGATTCGCAGAAGCGCGACGTCGAGGCGCGCAAGATCTACAACACGGTCCTCGTGACGCCACGCGTGCGGCTGATGCGGGACGGGCCGAGTGAGCGCTTCCGCGAGCTCGAGCCCAAGGACATGTTCCCGACCACCATGGTGGCCGCCGTGGCCCCGCAGGCGTGGTGGTGGTGTGGTGGCGTGCCGACCGAGGGGTTGGAGAACACCATCGTCCACACCATCCTCGGGCCTCTGGTTGCCTGGAAGGAGGGGCGTGGGCTGCCAGCGGGAGCCGAGGCCGCCAGCGGCACACTTGTGTTGGGCGCTTGGGGCTGCGGCGCCTTCGGCAACGATCCGGAGAACATGGCCGCCCTGTTCATGCAGGCCTTGCACGCCGTGTTTTTTTCCGGCCAGTACGACAGGCTGCTCGCGTGGCTCGCCAGCGACGCCGAAAGCAAGCCTTCCCAGAGGCCCGCGCTCTACCACGAGGTCCACTTCGCCGTGCCCGCGTTCCGGAAGTCCGACGAGGAGAACGTCAAGAGATTCAGACGCGCCCTCGAGGATTTCGTCTTGACGAAGGAGCTGGGGCCGTTGACAACGCACGGC
This sequence comes from Prorocentrum cordatum, assembly GCA_963575745.1. Taxonomy (NCBI): domain Eukaryota; class Dinophyceae; order Prorocentrales; family Prorocentraceae; genus Prorocentrum; species Prorocentrum cordatum. The sequence continues at coordinate 13,015 of CAUYUJ010010065.1, forward strand.
CCGATGAGTGATGGCTCGCGGAGCTCACCCCATGAGCTCACTACCGAACGTTGAGGTGCACAAGTGGCGCTTCATTCTTGAATCGCTTCGCTCATTCCGCTGGGTCACACCGCATGCAGTGTGTAGTGGCCTTCGGCCAGAGTGGGGCTTGGACAAGAGGCCTCTCTGGGAGCACTCTTGGGGTCTCTTGGGAGGCCTCTCGGGGGCCTCTCGGCTGCATGTTTGGGGCCCTCCTGGGGCATCTTGGGAGTGTCTGGGGGGCATCTGGGGTCATGTTGGGGGCTTCTCGGGGGCCGTGAATGCGGTCTGGGAGGCTCCAGGCTGTCTCCGAGGGCAGGCTCGGGTTTCCCTCTCGGGGCCTTGTTGGGGGCCTCTTCAGCCTCCGTGGGTTGTATTTTCTTAAAGAAAAACACTAGAGGTAACTCAATGAGTTTTGGCCGGTCCTGGGAGCCTTCTGGGGGGTTCTCTCGGGGCTATCTGGAGGCCTTTGAGAGGCGCCTCGGGCCGCCCGAAGGCAGCGCACAGAATGCAACCAAAAGCATCTCCGAGTCGAGGCTGTGTGCGCCACTCTCGGGGTACTTTTCGTTCGGGGACCCTCCGCGCGCGCGCGACTGAGAAATCTTTCAAACACCAGCTGCCGGAGATCTTCGCACGCCTCTGGCCCGTTGGGTTTGCAAATCGAGGCTACGCATGCTGGGTCCGCCTGGGCGTGCCGCTGCATGCTTGCGTCACTGTTGTCCGTCGACGGAGTTGCTTACCCTGCGGTTCGTTTCGATCGCTGGCGATGGTGAGGCCATGCTTCAGCACGGACGTAGGATTATCCTGCGTATAGTCTAACTCTCTCGGCAATAATGCCTGGAACTGATATTGGGTACCTGCGCAGCAGGAGTTTGGCGCTAGGGGTGACTCCCTCCTCCTCCTGCGCATCGGGCCTGTCAGCCCGTGTACACGTCGAAGCCATCCTTTTCAAATGCACTCAAACTTTAACCATCCAGTAGCACTGCAACTGATTGAAGAAGTTGTTCAGGTGCGATTGCGTTACAGTCGATCATCATCTTCAAAGGGCGCATCTCGATTGATTTGTATTCCCGTATCCGGGCCTCCTGGGTCGTTTTCGTCGATTGGCTGCAGCTCAAACATTTTCGCGGGTTGAGTAGGGGAGGGGATTGGGGATCGCCGCGTTTGAGAGAAAGTGTACGGGAGGCATGACCATCTTCCCAATCATCATCCCAATTCTCATGTTGTTTCTCCTTATCCTCTTTCTCCTCCTGATCCTCCTAGTTCTGCTCCCTATCCTTCCTCCTTCTGCTCCTCCACCCTCCCCCTCCTTCCAATGTTGGCCTTCCTCTTCATCCTCCCTTCTGCCTCCTCCCTCCTCCTTGCCTTCTCCTCCTCCCGCCTCCTCCCGCCCTGTTCCCTCTGCCTCGAGGTCCCTGAGCGAGCTGCACGAGGACTTCGTGGAGAGGACGGACAGGGACATCGCCGAGAGGTACCCGATGACCCCGAAGGCAAGACGACCGGGGAGGGTCCAGATTCCCAGGCGCCGCTAGAAAACACTGCCCGAATGAGAAAACACAGCAGAAACAAATTGTCGGAGTTCTGGCATGTTATGTGTCTACCGATTCCTGGTGCCTCTAACGCCGGCACGCTCACAACATCGGGCATCCTGGAGCCCGTCCGTGAAGCCCAAGGGTTCCCGAGACAGGCACCAGTGAAACAGAGCAGGGCCGGAGTGGGGTGGGGGGGGGCGGAGGGCTCGAGGGGCGCACGCAGTCGCAAGAGAAAGGACACCAGGGGTCTGGGACAGCTCCATCCACGGGGAAGAAGCAGCCACGCGCAGAGGGAGCGTGGGGGGAGGGGGGAGGGCTTCTTCGAAGCACCCCTGCTTCTTCGAAGGCGCGGGCCTTATCTATAGATGTAAGGCCCGCGCCTTCTGAGAAGCATCCTCCTTCTAAGAGGCCCTCCCCCCTCCCTCCACCCCCTTGTGCGCACCGCCGAAAGAAGGCGAAAAAGGAGGAGGGACGGGCTGCAAAGTTTGGGGTTGTCAGGGCGCCCGGCGAGGTTCTAGGGCGTTCCGGGGTCATCATTGGCTATGTCCTGCTCCTGCTTCTCCTCCGTGTCCGCGGGCTCTTCCCGCAGTCCTCCTCCCCCCTCATCGCTCCCCGCTCCTCCCTTCCCCCCTTCTCCCGCTTTCCTCCTCACTCCTCGCGCTCCTCATCCTTTCCCTACTCCCCCTCACCTTTCCTTCGCCTCATCCTCCTCACCGCACCTTTCCTCCTCCTTCTCCTCCTCCTCCTCCTCCTCACTTATCTTTCTCCCTCCTTTTCCCTCCTCCTTCTCCTTCTCCCTCCTCCTCCTCCTCCTCCTCCTCCTCCTCCTCCTCTCCTTCTCCCTCCTCCTCCTCCTCCTCCTCCTCCTCTGCCTCCCTGCCTCCTCTGCCTCCCTGCCTCCTCCTTCTTCCTCGTCCTCCCTCCTTGCCCCTCCGCGGGCGCCGACGGCGGCAGCAACGGACCACGACGGGGAGCGGCGCCGGCGGCGGCGGCTCCGCAGGCGGCGCTCCCGTTGGGCTACCAGCCCTGCCGGCAGGCGCCGCCGCCGCCGCCGCCGGTCGCCGTCGGTGGATGGGTCGATCCGCTGGGCATCGAGGGTCCCTCGAGTGTGGAGCGAGGGGGTCCCTTATCTTGTGATGCTGCAACCTACTCTACCCCAGATTTCACCATAAAAGGGGGGTGGTCTGATTCGGGATGGGGTCAGATTTGAGCTGTCTTGGAGGGTTCCAGTGGGTCCTGGCGAAAAGCCGCCCTTCATGGCTTGTTTGGGGGGGTCTGGAATTGCCCGTCTGTGAGGGTTGTGACCCCCTCCCTGTTGTGGCGAAATCTGGAGTAGCCTCGAGCACCAGAGAGGATCTCGGGCTCCAGGAAAGTGCCGGGACTCGAGGGTTTTCACGTTTCCGGGCCTTGGTAGACACTCGTCCGACACTGTTTCGACACTCTTTCGACACTTTCCCGGGTGCTCGACATTATTTCTGGGATGTGATCTTCAAGTACGATGGGAGCAACGTAACCCTTATCCAATGCCCTCACCGTATGGAGCGAGAGGAGATCATAACGAGTGCCATATTTCCGTGCCGTGCTCTGGGCCGCAGTGTACGTGGCGGCGCCGCCACAGGGTCGCATCCGTGGCGGGGCACACGGTGAGCATCCCCTGCCGCGCGCTTGCCCGCGCCACGTGCGCACTCCAAACATAAATCCGAGACAGACGTCTGCGTACGGCGTACGGTGCTGCTGCGAAGGAGCAGCAACAACCAACCACCTCCGGCCCAAACCACTTCACCATTCACAGTGCCTCTGAATTCACGATGGGTCTCGATCAACTGGGCATCGAGGGTTCCCGAAGGTCAGCACCCAAAGGATTCGGGAGAGAGGCCGGGGGTCGACGTCTTCGGCCGTGTTCTGGCCTTTCTTGCCCGTCGGGGGGGGGGGCGGCGCCCATGTGGCCACGGTTGGGTCCGCCTCGGGTTTCTGGTCAGGGCGCACCCCGGGAGAGGTCCAGGTCAGGTGGTTGACGCCGTTGTCCGTCGTCGTTGTCGTCCATCGTCGATGCCGTCGCGGTCTGGGTGGCCTTCTTTTCTGCTCCTCCCCAGCCTCCTGCTCCTGCCGATCCTCCTCCGCCTCCTCCTCCTCCTCCTCCTCCATCTCCTCATCCTCCCCCCCCCTTCTCGTCCTCCTCCCCCTCCCTCCCTCCCTCCCTCCCTCCCCTCCCTTGCTCTCTTCATCCTCCCGCGCGCGCGGGAGGGAGAGAGAGCACTCAGCGTGCCGCACCTCGGCGCAGTGCTGCGGCACCCGAGCGGCGGGGGTGCCCTGCGGCGCGAGCGTGCGCCGAGGCCCAGGCCCCCGCCGGCCCCAGGGCGGCCGCCGGCGGAGCTCCGCGAGACGGCGGGCCTCGCGGCGCGCGCGCTGGCGCAGCGGAGGAGCACACACTCGAGCAGCGGCAAAGCGTCCTGGCTCGCCTACAGCCCTACCAGACAATGTGCTAGGAACCTTCAGTGGTTTCCACGAAAGGTTCTTAGAACATGTCTGGCGGAGTCTGTCTTGTTGGAACACATCGGGTTGATGTTATGAGAACAGTGTTTGTGTTCTTAGAACATTATGGGTTCTAAGAATATTTCGTGGTAGGACTCTAGGAATGCCGGGACGGTCGGTCCCTGCTCAACACACCGTTCGCGTTTGTCGCGGGCCCGGCGCTCGCGCAGATCGGTCGGGCGGGCGCAGGGTTGTTACTCACCACCCGCCAAGCCCCCCCAACCTCAAGTCGGGCCCAAATGATAAGGAATAGTCTGGGGACGATGTTTTGACTATGATTGAGCATCTTTGGAGTATCGTTTGTGTATTTTTAATTTTTCGTCCAAAATCCGCCTGTAGGGGGACACGCCCGACCCAATCTCAGCCCAACCCGAAGGCCTCAATGTGCCCTCCATTTCCAGTGGGGGGGAGGGGTCGGGAACATTGAAAAACACATGTATGGAACCCGCACCCCCCCACCACACCCGTCATTCGGGTCAGATTCGGGTCTTCGGGTTTGGCTGGGGTGGTTTGGTAGGTAGTCAGCTACTGTGCAGCAGGCGAGGCATCAGAGGGGGAAGGGACGGCGGCCGCGGAGGGAGGGGAGAGGAGGGCGGCCCCCTCGGACCATGCGGGTCTCTCGGCGACGTGCAGCGGCCCAGGCTCTCGCGGACTGCTACAAGACTCGAGAAGCACACACGCCATCCTTCGAAGAAGAGGACACGGCATAAACGTAAACTTTTGGCGCTCCGCGAGGGTTTCTTGGATCCGCGCTGGGCACCCCGGCAGCGCCTCCGGCGCCGCCCCTGGCGCGCTCTGCGCGCCTGGGAGGGGGGTCCCGCGCAGATCCAAGAAATGTTCGCGGAGCGCCAAAAGATTATGTTTATGCAGTTTTTGTTTTAATCTTGGGCCCAGGGTCTTCAAGCCCAGCGGCCGCATGGGCGCAGACATGCAGGGCTTTCTGCGCGCCCGCGCGCCCGGCGCGGACCACACGGCCGCGCTGGCCGACGATCGCCGGCGGCTGGCCGTGCCGGTTGCGCGGGGCAAGGCAGCCACGCTTCAGAGCCTGGCATCCGCCGTGGCGGTCACCTACCCAAGGCGCTGTCCGCGGCCGCGAAGTCCGCCCTCCTCCTCCTCCTCCACCTCCACCTCCACCTCCACCTCCTCCCCCCCTCCTCCTCCTCCTCCTCCTCCTCCTCCTCCTCCTCCTCCTCCTCCTCCTCTTCCTCCCATTCCTCCCGATCATCATCATCATCATCATCATCATCATCATCATCATCATCATCATCATCATCATCATCATCATCATCATCATCATCATCATCATCATCATCATCAACATCAACATCACCATCATCATCATCATCATCATCACCATCATCATCAGCAGCAGCATCAGCAGCAGCAGCATCAGCATCAGCATCAGCATCATCATCACCATCAGCAGCAGCAGCATTAGCATTAGCATCACCGTCAGCATCATCATCATCATCATCAGTTGCATCATCATTATCATTATCATCCTCATCATCAGAAGCATCACTAGCATCACCATCATTATCATCATCATCACCATCATCGTCATCGCCATCATCATCATCTTCATCATCCCCGTCATCCACATCATCACCATTACCATTACCAGTACCATTACCATTACCATTACCATTACCATTAGCATTACCATTACCATCGCCATCACCACCATCATCATCATCATCATCATCATCAACACCAGCAGCATCATCCTCATCATCATCACCATCAGCATCAGCATCATCATGACCCTCCCTCTCCTTCTTATCACCATCATCGACGTCATAATCGAAATAATCAGAATTGCCTTCATCATCATCCTCATCCGCATCATCACCACCATCATCAATATGAATTGTCGTTGCCATTATCATCACCAGTACCATCTTCACCAGTTTCGTCATGGTCATCGTCACCAGCATCAGCATCACCATCATCATAATCATCGCCGCCACCATCATCGCCGTCACCATCGTCATCGTCATCTGTATCCTCATCATCACCATCACGACCACAGCTCTTTTCCTTATTACTGCTGCTCTTCGTCCTCCTCCCCCTCCTCCTCCGCCGCCTCCTCCTCGTTGTCAGCTGATCCTCATCGTCATCCTTATCATCATCATCACCACCACAATCACTTTCACCATTACCATCGCCATTGACATCACCATCATCAACATCAACATCCTCATCATCATGATCATCCCCTTCATCATCACCAGCATCAACATCATCGTCCTATTCACCGTCATCGTCATCATCTTCATAATCATCATCATCAACGTCATCATCTCCAGCATCACCATTATCATCATCAGTATCGCGTTCACTGTCATTGTTACCATCGTGATCATCATCATCATCAGCTTCGTCATCCTCATCATCATCATCATCGTGATCACCGTCATCATCACCATCGTCACCATCATCGCCGCCGCCACCAACATTATCGTCGTCGGCATCTGCATCTGCATCATGATCACATTCCTTATTCACAGTACTATTGCTCGTTCTCCTCCTTCTCCAACGCGTCCTCCTTCTCGTCATCATCATATCATCATCCTCATCCTTATCATCATCATCGTCATCACCACCACCATTACCATTTCCATCGCCATCGATATCACCATCATCATCCTCCTCTTCCTCGTCCTTCCTCCCACTCATCAACATCATTATCATCATCATGATCAAGCTCATCGTCGTCTTCATCATCCTCATCATCGTCATCCACATCATCACCATCATTATAAGTAGTAGCATGCTCATCGTCAGTATATCCATCAGTATCAGATTCGTCAGCTCGTCATCTTATCGTCATCAACATCATCACTATCATCACCATCATTGCCGCCGCCACCCTCATCATTGTCATCATCGCCAGCGTCATATCCATCTTCACCCACCATCACCATCATGATCACAGTTCTTCTCCTTCTCCTTTTTTCTGCTACTTGTCCTCCTCCTCCCCCTCCTCCTCCGCCTCCTCCTCCTCGTCATCATCAGGACTTCCAGCATTCTCATCATCCCCACCACCACCACCATTATCATCATCAGCAGCAGCAGCAGCAGCATCATCATCATCATCATCAGCAGCATCAGCATCAGCATCATCAGCATCATCATCAGCATCATCAGCATCATCATCCCCCCTCTTTTCGTGCCTGAGTCTGCTGTTGCGCGGGCGCCCTGCCGTGCGCCCAGCCCTCGCCCCTCCCCATCCCCCTCTCGGCCCAGTGATCTTCCAGCCCCATTGCATCTGGCGCGCGCGCGCGTCCAACGACACGACCTGGATGACTCGCACCCCACGGCCATGCCCCCGCCATCGGCGTTTTCCGCTTCGTCTCCTGCCCCTCTCCGCGTCCGCTCCGTCCACCTCAGCCACTGCGGAGCGCGAGCATTCCTGGAATGGTGCCGCCTGGATACGGGGGAGCCAGACCCATTCCCGCCTCCCCGGCGGTCCCGACGGCGACGGGGTACGGGAATCGTCGCCAATCCCAGGCAGCGAGGGAGGGAGGGACGTGGAGAAGACGGAGAAGGAGGAAGAGGACCAGGGTGACCAAAAGGCAGGGAACGGAGCGTCCCCTTGAAAGGCAAGCCTCCGATGGGCCACGCAGGCGGTCCGAGGCAGGAATTTATACATGACTGCCGCCTGGAGGATCATTTTTCAGGGACCTCGGCAGGCGGTGGATATGGACACACTCGGGCCCCCGTGGGCCAAAATGTATCCATATCCGCCGCCCGCCGGGTCACCAGGACGTCTGTTCCCAGGCGTTGGATATGGATAAATCCCCGCCTCGCTGGCGAGGGCCCCGTTGTGAGAGATTGCTGCCCAGCGTCGCTCCAGCGAGGTATGTATGGAATGCCGAAGCGCATTCCGATCCAGCGGCAGCCCCGTTTTTGGAGAGGGGCCCTTCTATCCGATCCGTGCAGCTGGTGCATCATGCCACACGTCCGGCACTTGACAGTAAGTCGGGCCTGTCCCTCTACAGGAGGAATGTTCAAAGACAGTCAAAACATAGTCTGGGGACGATGTTGTTTGACTATTTGCTGGCCATGTTTGAATATGTCATGAGCATTTTTTATATTTCGCCCAAAATCCATTGTAGCTCGCCCAAAATCTCTTGTAGGGGGACACGCCCGACCTAAACTTAACAGGAGGACGCGCCCAGAGGAAACTCCACTCCGAGAAGGAAATGCCGTCCACCCGTGAAAGTGCTGCATGTGTTAAGTTGTATGGCCATGAGCTTCGACGAGGTACTCAGCGAGGGCCCAAGTCTGAAAGGGAGCCGTCGTCCAGCATTGTCAATGTTATAAGAGATTAGTGCGCGCGTGCGCGGCGCCAAGGCGAGAACCCCATGTTGTGAACGAATTCCCACCACCCCTGTACGTATTGCAGATGTCTAAGACGAATATGCGCGGCGCGAAGGCGAGAGCTTCACTTCGAAAAGGTACCAGTCTCCATACTTCTGACCGTTCAAATTCTGAGGACGAGTGCTTGCGGCATCAAGGCGAGCGCACCATTTTGAGAAGGAGCCGTCCTTCATGTCTTCACCAGTGAGAAACTTCAAGCGTCAGGATCCAACAAAAGGGTGCGGAATTCTCAGGCGAAGCGGCCAGCCCTTCGTGCCGATACGTCTGGTGGTGCGACAGGGAAGAGCTTTCTGTAAGGAGACGTGGATGTAGGAAGGGAGGGGAAGCAGAGGAAGACACTGTAGAGACGACGACGACGACGACGTTGATGCCCGCAAGGCACCGCCGCTTTATCTTGCCGTGGAGAACCTGTCCGCCCTGCCGATCTCCCCCACGCCCTCGCCCTTCTTCCCCGGCGCCCCGTCCAGCGAGGAGGCCCTGCGCCGCCGCCCGGCTGGCCGCCGAGCCCGAGGCTTACGTCGGGCCTGCTCCTCTACAGGAGGAATTCAAAAGTAGTCAAGAAATACTAGAGGGGACTATCATTTAAAATTATGTTTGAGTATTGTTTGAATATTTTTGGATATGCTTCATTGTTCGAAATCCCCCTGTAGGAGGACAGGCCGGACTTAACCCGAGGCAGAAGGAACCGCCGGACCGCAAACGTCCAGAAGCCCACGCGGATGTTTTGTTGGTCGGGGCTGGACAACCTTGGCAGCGCCTCCGGCGACGCGCCCGGCGCATTCCGCGCGCCAGGGAGGGCGGTCTGGCGCCGACCCAAGAAGTCCGCGCAGATTTCCAGAAGGTTGTGTGTAGTTACGCATGTGTTGTGTTTTATATCAACACACATGGTCAATTCGAGTTATTCGAAAGTTCTTTGTTTTTGTGGGGGGCAATATCCTTTCATTTTGTTCTATCCTCGGCCTGTTCCTGGCCACTAGGGGGCCAGGAGCAATCAGAAACGAGCACAATTTGGAATGAG
>CAUYUJ010010065.1:27500-30531 GCA_963575745.1 Prorocentrum cordatum
GGATATGTAACATGTGGTCTTCTCGGCCCCCAGGCTGGACCACCTCTTGCGGGGCATCTGGGAGCTCAGAGTTGCGAGAATGTCATATGCGAAACAGGCCGGACCACCTTGCGCACGGCATCTCAGAGCTCAGAGTTGCGAGGATGTCTCAGGCGAGACGGGCCAGACCACCTCGCGCAGGGCATCTCAGAGCTCAGAAGTTCGAGGATGTCTCAGGCGAAACGGGCCGGACCACCTCTCGCGCGGCATCTCCGAGGTCAGAGTTTCGAGGATGTCTCAAGCGAAACGGGCCGGACCACCTCGCGCAGGGCATCTCAGAGCTCAGAGTTTCGAGGATGTCTCAGGCGAAACGGCCCGGACCACCTCTCGCACGGCACCTCGGGGCTCAGAGTTTTGAGGATGTTTGAAGCGAAACGGCCTGGACCACCTCTCGCGCGGCGTCCCGGAACGTAGCTTTTCGAGGATGTCTCAGGCGAAACGGCCAATCCCGGCCAATTCAGAAACGAGAGTTGTGAGGATGTCTCAAGCGAAACGGCCCAGACCATCAAATTTTTGTGAGGATGTCTCTGCTCCGACTTCCCTCGGCCGGAGTTAGCTTCTATCACAACAGCACCCCGTTCAGCAAGGTGTTTGGGGAAATACCCCCAAAATAGTCCAAAAATATTCCAAAAATAGTCTGGTGACTATTTTCTGCATATGATCTGCCTCTTTGGATCATGTTTGGACGATTTTTTTTATTTGTCAGTGAAAATCCCCCTGTAGGGGGACACGCACAGCACAGACTGCTGGGAGCCGCCGGCGTTGGATTGCAAAAAAAAACATGGATTGCAAAAAAACCCTTGGACGAAGGATTGCAAAAAAACCCTTTGCAATCCAGGGTTTTTTTTGCAATCCTTGGTTTTTGTTGCAATCCTTGGGTTTTTTTGCAATCCTTCGCACCATGCCAGGAAGCTCCTCCTCAACCGTTGGAGACCCTCCGGGGGCCCCCTCCTGGCCCAGCGTGTCGGGCCGCGCCGAGCGGGGCCCCCCCGCGCGGTGTGGTGACCACGCCGCGCGGTGTGGTCAGTGGGTATGCGGCGACGCCGCGCGCTTCGGGGGCCCCGGGTCGTTCTCCGAGGACGTCTCGGGCGATTGGCGCTTCGAAGGATTGCAAAAAAAACCTAGGATTGCAAAAAAACCTTTTGCACGAAGGATTGCAAAAAACCCAATCCTTCGTTTGTTGCACGAAGGATTGCAAAAAAACATCGTTGTTTGCAATCCTTCGTTTTTTTGCAATCCTTTTTGCAATCCTGGGTTTTTTTGCAATCCTGGGTCCCAAACACCGTGCGGTGACGGACTGCGCGGTGAGGCCGCTGGGGAGTTCGGGGTCGCCACGCGGTCCGTCGCCGTGCGGCTTTGGCAACGGGAGGTTGCGGAGGCGCCCGACAGCCTCCCGAAGCGACGACGACGGCAGCCTCGAATCTTCGGTCCAGCATCGGATCTCATCAAGCGTTGCGCACCGCTTCGCCCCCTGAGCGCTCTGATATATTGTGTACACGTCGTGGTACGACCCATACGACCACCCTTCGGGTGAGAAGCAGGTTCGGGGGGAGAAGAAGAAGCAACGTCTCACTCAATCGATCTCAATGTCGATCTCACGATCGGTTGCACTACCGATATCACCATCGATCTCACCATCGATCTCACTAATCATCGATCTCAGAAGCCTCTGAGGGGTCTCCTTGGGCCTCTTGGGGGCCTTCTGGGGCTTCTCGGGGATCTCTTTGACCGTCTCAGGGCATTCCTGGCCCGTCTGACGCCGTCGGAAGCCGTCTAGGGGGCCCCTCTGGGCAGACTTGGGGCCCTCGTGGGGCCGTCAGGGGAGGCCCCTTGGGCGATCTCAGGGCGATCTGTTGAGGCTCGTGGGCCGTCTCTGGCCGTCGGAAGGCCGAAAAGAAACCGACTTTAGAATCCTTTGGAAACTTTTAGGGGAATCAATGCGTTGGGCCTCTTCGGGCCTTCCTGGAGACCCTCTTCGAGGCCTCTTGGGCCGTTGATTTTCGCAAGGTGTTCGCTGCTAGATTCTTGTCTGTCGTACCAAAGCCTGCACACCAGCAGGGCTCCAAGACACTAGCCAGCCACCTCGCACCCTCACAGGAAGAATCCGCGCGTTCCGTCCCTATGCCCAGCAGGTTTAATGGCCTTCGGCCCATCCCGCCACCGTGCCTGGGTTGTGGGTCTGAAGCCGTTCGGATGTTCGCTGGGATTTCGTGGGAGGCCTCCCAGGAGCCTCCTGGAGGCAGTTTTGAGGCCTCTTGGGGGTCGTTGTGGTGTCTCTTTTGGGCCTCTTGGGGGCCTCCTCTTGGAGCGCACGGCTCGGATTCTCGCATCGTGCTCCCTCTCTTGGGCCCCTTTTGGGGATGTCGTGGGGCCCTCTTGGGCCGTTTTGGGCGCCTCATGGGCCGCAATGGGGCCCTCTTGGGCAGTTGTTGGGCCTTCTTGGATGCCCCTTGGGCCGTCCTGGGGCAATGTGGGGGCCCTCTTGTGCAGTTGTGGGGCCCTCTTGGAGGCCTCTTGGGCCGTCTTGGGGCGATCTTGGGGGCCTCTTGGGCCGCCTCGGAGCGTCGGGAAGCCGACAAGTCGAGAAAGCCTAACACCTTGAGACACCATAGGAACATCAATGACGTTTGCCTCTCGGGGCCCTCTTGTGAGGCCGTTTTGGAGGCCTCTTGGGGCGTCTTGGAGGCCTCTTGGGCCGTCTGGGAGCTGACTTGAGCGTCGTGGATCGTTCGGCGGCTCGGGCCCCTCTTGGACCGCCGTTGGGGCCCCTTCGGGCCCCCGTGGCCCGTATCGGAGCCCTCCTTGGGCCAGAACCTATCCATTCACGCGACAGGGTGCGGCAGGGCCCATGATGATGATGATGATGATGAGATGATGATGATGATGATGATGATGATGATGATGATGATGATGATGATGATGATGATGATGTTGATGATGGTGATGATGGTGATGGTGATAATGATGATGATGATGATGATGATGATGATGA
>CAUYUJ010010066.1:0-7500 GCA_963575745.1 Prorocentrum cordatum
CCCCCTCGAACTCGAAAACTGGGGGGGGGTCACTACCGGTTCGAACCCCCCCCCCCCTTCCTCGAAAACCGGAGGGGGGGGTCACTACCGGTTCGAACCACTGAGCTGTCCCACTGTTCCCACCACTGTCCCCACTGTCCCCACCACTGTCCCCACTGTACCTCTGTCCCATTGTCCCACCGCCGTCCTCGCCACCGCCTTCACCACTGTCCCCACCACCACTGTACCCTCCACTGTCCTACTGTTTCCACCACAATCCCACTGTCCCCACACCACTGTCCCCCACCACCACCGTCCCCACCACTGTCCCACTGTCCCCACTGTTCCCACCATTGTCCTCACCATTGTCCCCACCACTACCGTCCCCCCCACTGTCCCACTGTCCCCACCACTGTCCCGCTGTCCCCTCACCACTGTCCCCACCACCACCGTCCCACCACTGTCCGCACCCTCCCTCGGTTTTCGAGGGGGGGGGGGGGTTCGAACCGGTAATGACCCCCCCCGGTTTTCGAGTTCGAGGGGGGGGGGGGGTTCGAACCGGCAGTTACCCCCCCCCTTTTCATGAGGAACTGGGGGGGGGGGGAGGGGTTCGAACCGGTAGTACCCCCCCCCCGGTTTTCCGGAGGGGGGGGGGAGGGGTTCGAACCGGTAGTGCCCCCCCGGTTTTCCGCCAGCAGCGGTAGAACACGCTCTTTCTCATCAACATGATACTGATGAGGAGCGTGATCATCATCATCATCATCATCATCATCATCATCATCATCATCATCATCATCATCATCATCATCATCATCATCATCATCATCCTCATCCTCATCCTCATCCTCATCATCATCATCATCATCATCATCATCATCCTCATCATCATCATCATCATCATCAGCAGCAGCAGCATCATCATCATCATCATCATCAGTAGCATTAGCAGCATCAGCATCGTATTCAGCATCATCAGCATCATCAGCATCACTATCAACAGCATCATCATTGGCAGCAGCATCATCATCATCATCATCAACATCAGCATCACCATAATCGTCATCATCCCGTCGTGGTCGTCGTCGCAATCATCATCAACACCACCATCAACATTATTACCATCGCCACAATCAGCATCATCATCACATCGTAGCCGTCGTCACCAGCAGCAGCAATATAAGCAGGTTCAGCATGACCATCATCACCATCAACATTAACGGCTTCTTCTTCTACTTCATCCACATCAACCATAATAATATAAAATATCACCACCATCACCATCACTGGCACAACCAGAAACATCCCCATCACCATCATCACCACAACCATCGCCATCACCAGCACCGCGACCCCCATCCCCACCACCACCATCACCATCATCAATCATCCTGCTCACCGCAATACTTACCGTCCTCACCATCCTTTTTGTCCCAATTCCAAGCGCTTCCTCCTCTGGCCGAGGAACGTTTCAGTCCGACCCGGTCTGCGACAAGCAGGAGCTCCAACACTAAGCGCTCACTCGCTGCATTTGCCACCCGCATACCTCAACGACAAGGGGGAAGGGTAAGACGGAGGCACAACACCGACACGCGCGGGCACAGACAACTCCACCCTCCGAGGGGCGACGAGCTCGAGGAGATGCTCCGGGCTCGAAGCTCCAGAACGCCCTGGCCCCCTCTAGACACTTGCCCCTGCCAGGGGGGACCCAAACATGTTCCATGCATGCATGAAAGCCGCCAACTTCCCCGCTGGTGGGAAGGGAACCCACCACGCTTGAACTAGCCAAGGAACTGGCTTGGTTTTGCCTGGAAGCGAAAGCGGGGTAGGTAATTCACGCTCTGATTCTTGCTTGCAGCCGCGTCTCGACCACGCGAGGCAACATCTGGTGACCTCGACACGGAGTTCGGGCAGAGGGACGGGGCCCAACCGCCCTCACGTGGACTGGTGCACATCGTGGTAGCACATGCGCTCCAAGTCCCACCGCCGGAGCGCTCCGAGAGCGCGCTCGACCCTCAGGAGCGATCGCTTGTACCGGTGCGGATCATGCAAATCGTGGTGGAATATGCGTTCCTCCTCCTCCTCCTCCTCCTCCTCCTCCTCCTCCTCCTCCTCCTCCTCTTCCTTCTCCTCCTCCTCCTCCTCCTCTTCCTCCTCCTCCTCCTCCTCCTCCTCCTCCTCCTCCTCCTCCACAGGAGCGCTCTGAGAGTGCTCTGAGCCCTCAGGAGCGACCCGCTCGTCTTCCAGAGGTGCCGCAGCCGCCCTGGGGATGGGAGGCAGCGAGCTGGCTCCTCTCGCAGACCTCGGCCGGGATCAAGGCCAACCTTCAAACAGAAGGGTTTGTCTGCATAGATGTTGCGACCCCAAATTGATGGGTCCGTCGAATCCACGGAAAAAAAGCGTGGAACGCTTGTAGATATACGACCATTCGACGCATTTGCTCGCAACTTCGACAGGAACCCGCTTATGGGGTAAACCAAATCAGTAGTCGATTTCCTACTCGAAACCGTAGCGACGGAAAGAAGGTCTCACGCGAAATGGCATAACGACACTACGCGGTTGCCTATGCGGGCCGCCAACATGGCACCGCTCTTTTCTCCCAACCATCCTTTGGTGTTGGGTCCTCCTTTTGAAGAGACGGTCCCCGCGTTCTCCTCTTCTCCTCTTTTCCTCTACTCCTCCTCCCTCGCTCCTCCCTCCTCCCGTCACCCCCCTCACATCGGCACCCCCCTCACACGTTTCGTGGCCCCACAGGTGGCTCCACCGAATGCCCTAGTGGGGGTGCCCCCCGCATGCGGTCCCCACAACAATTTCGGAACACCCCTCACACGGTTCGTGGCCCCATAGGGAGCTCCACCGAAGACCCTAGTGGGGGTGCCCACCTGCGTCCCCCACACCCATTTTGGCACACCCCTCACACGTTTCGTGACCCCAGAAGAGGGAGCTCCACCGAATGCCCTACGTAGTGGGGGTGCCCGCATGCGGTCCCCACACCCATGTCTGCACACCCCTCGAACGCTTCGTGGCCCCATAGGGAGCTCCACCGAAGGCCCTAGTGGGGGTGCCCGCATGCGGCCCCCACACCCATTTTGGCGCACCCTTTCACACGTTTCGTGGCCCCACAGGGAGCTCGACCGAAGGCCCTAGTGAGGGTGCCCGCATGCGGTCCCCACACCCATTTTGGTACACCCTTTCACACGTTTCGTGGCCCCATAGGGAACTCCAACGAAGGCCCTAGTGAGGGTGCCCGCATGTTGTCCCCCCCCCCCACACACACTCAGTGGCCCCGTAGGGCGTTCCACCGGAGGCCCTAGTGGGGATGCCCGCATGCGGCCCCCACACCCATTTTGGCGCACCCCTCACACGTTTCGTGGCCCCATAGGGAGCTTCACCGAAGGCCCTAGTGGGGGTGCCCGCATGCGGCCCCCACATCCATTTTGGTGCACCACTCAAAGGTTTCGTGGCCCCACAGGGAGCGCCACCGAAGGCCCTAGTGGGGGTGCCCGCATGCGGCCCCCACACCCATTTTGGCACACCCCTCACATGGTTAGTGGCCCCATAAGGAGCTCCACCGAAGGCTCCAGTGCCACCGTCCACCTGCGTCCCCCACGCCCATTTTGGCACACCTCTCACACGCTTCGTGGCCCCATAGGGAACTCCACCGAAGGCCCCAGTGCCACCGTCCACATGCGTCCTCCACACCAATTTCGGCACACCCCTCACACGCTCCTTGGCCTCATAGGGATCTGTGCGGGAGGCCCCAGTGCCACCGTCCACATGCGTCCCCCACGCACATTTCGGCACACCTCTCACACAGATCGTGGCCTCATAGGGAGCTCCACCGAAGGCTCCAGTGCCACCTTCCACTTGCGTCCTCCATACCTATTTCGGCACACCCCTCACACGTTTCGCCACATCATCATGAACTCCACCGAAGGCTCCAGTGCCACCGCCCGCATGCGTCCCCCACACCCATTTCGGCACATCCCTCACACGGTTCGTGGCCCCACAGTGAGCTCCACCGAAGGCCCCAGTGGCAGGGTCCCGATGCGTCCGCCGCGCCCATTTCGGCACACCCCTCTCAGGGTCCGTGGCTACATAGGGAGCGCCACCGAAGAAGATATTCACAATTGCGGTACGCACAACTGCAGATGGTTGGGTCCTTCGCCAGGCTAATTCCCAAACATCATGTGGTGTTGGGTCCTCGTTTTGAAGAGACAGCGCCCCGCATCACTCCTCCCGCTGCCCCCGCCCCGTCCTCCCATCCCTGCCTCTCCTCTCCCTGTGCCGTGAACACCATCATTACCGTGATCTTCATCGTGAGCACCATCACCGTCATCGGCGTCATCAACATCGCCTTCGTCAGCGTCGTGCCCCTGTTCTCCGCATGTCCAAAAATTCGGCACACCCATCACATGGTTCGTGGCCCCACAGGGCGCTCCACCGAAGGCCCCGTGGCAGGGTCCGCATGCATGAGCGCCACCCATTTCGGCACACCCCTGACACGGTTCGTGGTCCCATGGGCAGCTCCACCGAAGGCTCCAGTGGCAGGGTCCGCATGCGTCAACGCCACCCATTTCGGAGCACCCCTCACACGGTTCGTGGCCCCACAGGAAGCTCCACCGAAGACCCCAGTGTCAGGGTCCGCATGCGCCAACGCCACCTAATTATTGGGCGCACCCCTCACAGGGTTCGTGGCCCCATAGGCAGCTCCCCCGAAGGCTCCAGTGTCAAGGTCCGCATGCGTCAACGCCACCCCATTCGGCGAACCCCTCACACGGTTCGTGGCCCCACAGGAAGCTCCACCGAAGGCCCAGTGACAGGGTCCGCATGCGCAACGCCACCCATTTCGGCGCATCCCTTACACGGTTCATGGCCCCGCAGGGAGCTCCACCCAAGGTCCAAGTGACAAGGTCCGCATGCGTCGACGGAGTCCATTTCGGCACCCCCCTCACACGGTTCGTGGCCCCACGGGGAGCTCCACCGAAGGCCCCAGTGGCAGTGTCCGCATGCGTCAGCACCACCCATTTAGGCGCACCTCTCACACGGCTCGTGGCCCCATAGGGAGCTCCCTCCACTCAAGGCCCCAGTGGCAGGGTCCGCATGCGTCACCGCCAACCATTTCGGCTCGGCACACTCCTCACACGGTTCGTGGCCCCACAAGAAGCTCCTCCGAAGGCCCCAGTGGCAAGGTCCGCATGCGTCAACGCCACTCATTTCGGCAAACCCCTCACACGGCTCGTGGCCCCACAGGGGGAGCTCCACCGAAGGCTCCAGTGGCAGGGTCCGCATGCGTCAACGCCACCCATGTCGGCGCACCCCTCACACGCTCCTTGGCCCCATAGGGATCTCCGCCGGAGGCCCCAGCGCCACCGTCCACATGCGTCCCCCACGCCCATGTCGGCACACCCCTCACACGGTTCGTTGCCCCTCCGGGAGCTCCACCGAAGGCTCCAGTGACAGGGTCCACATGCGTCAACGCCACCCATGTCGGCGCACATCTCGCACTGTTCGTGGCCCCGTAGGGAGCGCCACCGAAAACAGGCACACCCCTCACACGTTTCGTGGCCCCATAGGGAGCCCCACCGAAGGCCCTAGTGAGCTTGCCCGCATGCGGTCCCCACGCCCATTTCGGCACACCCCTCACACGTTTCGTGGCCCCACAGGGAGCCCCACCGAAAGCCCCACTGGCACAGGCCGCACGCGGGGACCGCCACTCATTTTGGCACACCTCTCACACGGTTCGTGGCCCCAATGGGAGGTCCACCGAAAGCCCCACTGGCACAGGCCGCATGCGCGGACCGCCACCCATCTCGGCGCACCCTTCACACCGGCGTGGCCCCAAGAGGCCCCCCTCCTCCGTCTCATCTCCTTCGCGGGACTCGCAGCTGCATATGGTTGGGTCCTTCGTCAGGCTATTTGTTGTTCCCAACCATTATGTGGTGTTGGGTCCTCGTTTTGAAGAGACAGCGCCCCGTGTCACTCCTCCCTCTGCCCCCTCCCCGTCCTCCCATCCCTGCCTCTGCTCTCCCTGTGACGTCATCACCATCATTACCGTGACCTTCATCGTGAGCACCACCGCCGTCATCGGCGTCATCAACATCGCCTTCGTCAGCGTCGTGCCCCTGTTCTCCGCATGTCCACCATTTCGGCGCACCCATCACACGGTTCGTGGCCCCACGGGGAGCGCCACCGAAGGCCCCAATGGCAGGGTCCGCATGCGCCAGCGCCACCCATTCCGGCACACCCCTCACACGGATCGCGGCCTCACAGTGAGCTCCACCAAAGGCTCCAGTGGCAGAGTCCGCATGCGTCAACGCCACCCATTTCGGCACATCTCTCACACGGTTCGTGGCCCTACAGGGAGCTCCACCGAAGGATCTGGTGGCAGGGTCCGCATGCGTCAACGCCACCCATCTCGGCGCACCCCTCACACGGTTCGTGGCCCCACAAGGAGCTCCATCGAAGGCGGGTCCGCGTGCGTCAACGCCACTTATTTCGGCACAAGGCACACCCCTCACACGGTCCGTGGCCGCATAAGGACCTCCACCGAAGGCTCCAGTGGCAAGGTCCGCATGCGTCAACGCCACCCATTTCGGCACTCCCCTCACAAGGTTCGTGGCCTCACAAGAAGCTCCACCAAAGGCCCCAGTGGCAATGTCCGCATGCGTCAACGCCACCCGTGTCGGCACACCCCTCACACGGTTCGTGGCCTCACAAGGAGCTCCACCGAAGGCTCCCGTGGCAAGGTCCGCATGCGTCAACGCCACCCATCTCGGCGCACCCCTCACACGGTTCGTGGCCCCACGGGAAGCTCCACGGAAGGCCCCAGTGGCAGGGTCCGCATGTGGCAACGCCACCTATGTAGGCACACCCCTCACACGCTTCGTGGCCCCACAGGGAGCTCCACAGAAGGCCCCAGTGGCAGGGTCCGCATGCGTCAAGGTCACGCATTTCAGCACCCCCCTCACACGGTTCGTGGCCCCATAAGGGTGCTCCACCGAAGGCCCCAGTGGCAGGGTCCGCATGCGCCAACGCCACCCATCTTGGCCTACCCCTCACACGGTTCGTGGCCCACCAAGCAGGTCCACCGAAGGCTCCAGTGGCAGGCGTCAACGCCATTTACTTCGGCACACCCCCTTACACGGTCCGTGGCCCCACAGGGAGCTCCACCGAGGGCTCCAGTGGCAAGGCCCGCATGCGTCAACGCCACCCATTTCGGCGCACCCCTCGCGCGCTTCGTGCCCCCACAAGGAGCGCCACCGAAGGCAGGCACATCCCTCACACGGCTCGCGGCCCCACAAGGAGTCCCACCGAAGGCTCAGTGGCACAGGCCGCACGCGGGGACCGCTACCCATTTTGGCACACCCCTTACACGATTCGTGGCCCCACAGGGAGCTCCACCGAAGGCTCCAGTGGCACAAACAACACCCCTCACACGGCTCGTGGCACCCAAAAGGCCCCCTCTCCTCCGTCTCATCTCCTTCGCGGTACTCGCAGCCGCATGTGGTTAATTAGGTACTT
>CAUYUJ010010066.1:10000-25000 GCA_963575745.1 Prorocentrum cordatum
AAGAAGCACCGTGCTGGCGATGAGCACGGAAAAGAAACCCACTGATTCCCTTGGAAAGGCAAACGCCTTCGAAAGCCGAGGTGGTGCAGCTGCCGACGAAAGGACGGCTAAACCGATGGTTTTATCCTGGCGAGGCTGTACGCCATCGCAGCGGAGACCATGCACCACATCCGCTGCGGCCAGAACGTCTGCATATCAAAAGGTCGGAGCGGGGTCGGTCAGAGCTGTGGGTGTCGTCCCTCTTCTTCCCTTCTCCTCCCCCCTCCTCGTCCCCTCCGCCCCCGCCTCTCCCTCCGTCCTCTGGCCTTCGAAGGGGTGAAAAGGGCCAGCAGAAGCCAAGAGCCTCAGGAACCGAAAACAAAGTACATGATACGGCAAAAGGGCAACGCCATTAGATGCAACAGTGCAGCAGGGACCGACCTGTGGGAGGTGTCGTGCGCTGCCAGCGCCTGTAGCTCCAGGCTCCTCGCTGCAGGCGCGCAAGCCAACGTGCTGCCTCACGCTTCACAATAATATCGCACGCCAATTTAAACTCACAGCGAGTAGACAATCCCCCTAGTGCCATACATCTGCGTGCAAGACCGAATCGACACAATCCAGCAGAATCCCCATTTCCGTCCCCCCCTTCCTCCCCGTCCTCCTCCTCCCCCATACGCAGCCCAGAGCCCGAGGCGCTCCTGCCCCATCCGGCGCTCCGTGCTGCTGCCCACGATGGCGAGACGGTTACCTCCCCGCCGCTGGGAAGCTCGAGGCGCCCACCCGACGGCGACATCGGCGGCGGCGGCGACGGCGGCGGCGACGGCGGCGGCGGCGACGAAGATGAAATCAGCGGCGACGGCGGCGGCGGCGTCGACGGCGGCGGCGGTCGCAGCTCGCAGCGGCGGCGGCGACGAAGACGACGACGACGGCGGTGGCGATGGCAGCGGCAGCCCCCGAAATGCCCATCCATGCCGAGCCGTCTGCTCCTCACGGGCTCATGCCCTGCCTCAGTGGTTGCACGTGCGCCTCGCCATACTCGGCACTGCTCCGGAGAACTGCTCTGCCAAACGGGGCAGACGGAGAAGAAGGAGGCAGGCGGAGAAGGCGAGAGCTGCATCCCAGCAGGCCGGGATACACGCGTGCCTGTCTCGCCGCCCCCTCGACATGCCCATCCCCCATCCTCGCCATCCCCCCTCGCCGCCTCGCCTCCACCGACCCCCCTACCCGCCTCCTCTTCCGCCTCCTCCTCCTCGTCTCCTCCTGCTCCTCCTCCTCCTCCTCCTCCTCCTCCTCCTCCTCCTCGTTTCCTCCTCCTCCTTGCCTCACTGCCCTCCCTCCTCGCCAGCTCCCCTCCTCCCTTTCGACCCCCCCGTCCTCGCGCTTCCCGCCCCTTCTGGCTCGCTCCCTCGGGGGGCGCAGCGGGGTGCGGGAGGAGGAGAGGGGGAGGGGACAGGACAAGGAGAAGGGGACAGGAGGGGGACAGGAGGAGGAGGAGGAGGGAGGGGGACAGGAGAAGGAGGGAAGGGGGAGGGGACAGGACAATGGGGAAGGGCGAGGGGGAGGGGTGAAGAGCCATGGGAGAGGGGAGTCAGGCGGGAGGGATCCCCGCCCGAGACCCTGGCCGTGGCAACATCAGGGGAGGGCTCTCAAACGATGCAGGGAGGGGCGGGCGTCTGCTGCTGCCTCTCGCTGGCCCCTCCCTGGACCAAAAAGCTCCATGCCGCAGCCCGCAGCTGTCTGAGCCGCCGTGATCTGGGAAGGCGTCACACTGCTGACCTCCGCTCGCAGCGCGCTGCGGAGAAGATCATGTGGCGACGACGTCGACGAACGCGGCGAATACGAGGACTACGGGAGACAGCACAAGCAGAAGGTCACAGCGACGGTGGCAACCGCGGCCGCAGTGATGGCCGAAGTCACGACTGTGCTGATACTGGCAGCGCAAAGGCTACAAAGATACGGCAAACCAGCAGCGAAAAGACAGCGGTTCAATGACACTGCTGGCACGCGTGGGCAGGCCTGGTCTTCCCCTAGCTCGACAACGTCCCTGGCCAGCCCGTCCTGTTGGAGCAGCAAAGGGTTCCTGCTCATGCTGGTCATACGTGTCATCCCGCTCCTCCACACCCAGATCCCTCCTGTCATACCCCTCCTCCTTCCCATATCATTCTTCATTTTAGCAACACCCCTCACCCTCAGGAAAAAGGCAAGGGCAGCGAAGGACAGGGTAGGGCAGGCGGAAGGGGAACAGAAGGAACCACGGACAGCAATAGCAGGCCAACGAGGATGAGCACGAAAAGGAGCATCAGGAGACGTACCAGATGGAGCAGGATGTAAAACACATGAAATAGGATGGCCTCTAGCAGCAAGAGTAGCAGCCGGTGACATTGATGGACATGCGGATGAGGAGGATACCGAACGGAAGGGAGGGGGAGAGGAAATAAGAAAAGAGACCAGAAGCAATGACAAGAGAACAAAGAGGCGGAGGAGCAACGACAGCCGAAGAGAAGGGGGAACGTGTGCACAAATGGCCATGGCTGGCTGCCTCGCTAGGAATGCACGCCCCACAGAAGCGGAGGGTGGGCGGACAGGAGAACCTCGAGTGGGCGGCAAACCGCCTGGTGGAGGGACGGCATGGTCGCTTCAGATCTCGGCGGGAGGAACCGCAACGCGGGGTGGGCCGACGGGGAAAGGGGGGGTCGACGGCGGCGAGAACCGAACAGAGCGACAGAGGAAAGGACCCCCGCCGAATGTCGCCCCTCCACTACAGCCTCCGATTCGCCTGCGCAACGGGCACCCGCAAAAATAAAAAGATACCTCCAAGAATACCCCAGAAAGGCCAACCAATACTCAAAAAATAGTCCCCAGACTCTTTCTGGACTATTGTTTTGACTATTTTGGGGATATCTTTTATTTTTCGTCAAAAATCCCCCTGTAGGGAGACAGGCCCGACATAACCTTAACCGGGGTCCTGGCTATACCCGAAAAAGGTTGTGGGCTTGGGCTGGGTCTGCTCCCCCTCGAGGGGCGGGCGAGGGCTCGCGGAGAGAGTGCGCCAGGGGAGCGGACGAACCCGCATGGTATACCGAAGGCCAAACTTAAGTGACAACGAAATGGGCACCGAGCGAAAACTGGATGAAAACCGAGTGAAGACTGAGCGAGGGCTGATCGGGCGTTGGCAGAACTGGGTTTAGTGGAACCTGGTTTGGTGATCTGTACTAGGGGCGCCCCCCCGTCCCATCTCCACCAACCGGAACTGCCGCCACCCGGAAAAAGCCATGGCAAACCTGCTTTCGTGATTCTGGCCAATTCGAAGGCTCCGGGGCCCTAATTACCACCGACGGGGTCCTCTCACCCGGGGTGCTGGCCATGCCCGGACTACGTGAGGATTCGGTGACGCGAACTGGTCGCGCGAGCAAAAAAAAACTAAGTGAGGATTCGGTGACGCGAATTGGTCGCGCGAGCAAAAAAAAAATGGCAGAGCTTCAGACAGCGAGCTCTGGTCAGAGGGGCTGAGAGCACCAGAGCGGCCACCGCCGCGGGGGCGCGGCGGCGGGAGCCCGTCCTCGTCGGACGCGGCCGGGGTCCACTGGAGGCCGGGACTCTTTGCCGCGGAGGGGGAGGCGGGCGGGGGCAGGGGCAGGGGCAGCAGCAGCGGCAGGGTCGTGGACGACTGCGAGGCAGAGCTGGGCGGGGAGGGGCTGGGGAGGAGGACGGGAGCCGAGGGGGACGGGAGGGAAGGATCAGGCCGTGGACGACGGGGGCAAAGACGAGGAGGAGGATGAGAGAGAGAGAGAGAGGGGGAGGAGAAGGCGGAGGAGGTGGAGGAGAAGGGGAGGAGGGGAGGAGGAGGAGGAGGAGGAGGAGGAGGAGGAGGAGGAGGAGGAGAGGAGGAGGAGGAGGAGAAGGAGGAGGTAGAGGAGGAGGAGGAGAGAGGAGGATGAGAGAGAGGAGGAGGGAGGAGGGAGGAGGAGGAGGAGGATGAAGACGGGGGAGGGCTACGAGGAAGCTGGCGCCAAAACGCTGGTGGAGAAGAGCCGTGCCCCAGGCCGCACACCCGCAGCTGCGCAGCTCAACCGATGCACACGGCACGGGACGGCCTGCCGCCCAGAACCGTCTGGCGACGCTGGCCTCGCGAAGGCCCCCTCGCGCGCTCCACCTCCGCCTCTGCCTCCTCCTCCTCCTCCTCCTCCTCCTCCTCTTCCTCCTCTTCCTCCTCTTCCTCCTACTCCACCTCCTCCTCGTCCGACACCCCCCCTCCGCCTCATCCTCCCTCATCCCCCTCCCTCACCACCCGTGTTTGTCATTATCCGCTTTCTTCTCGGTTCCTTTTTCTTCTTTCTCCTCCTCCTCCTCCTCCTCCTCCTCGTCCTGCTTCTCCTGTTCCTCCCCGTCCTGATCCTCAAACACCTCCTGATCTGCCTTCTCGCTCCAGTGCCACCTCCCACCGGGGGGCGATTGCCCGACAAGCGTCGTGGACCGAACCCTTGGGCCCCGGGCTCCCCTGCGGAGGGGACGCGGGGAGGAGGGGAAGGAACAAGGGAAGAGGCAGGAGGCGCGAGGAGTCAAGGAGCAAAAGCGCGGGAGAGAGGCGGGGCGGGAACGAGGACGGGGAGGAAGTGGGGCACGCAGGGAAGGAGTGTCAGAAGCGGGGGGAGGGGTAGGGGAAGATGTGTGTGTGTGTGTGACGCTACGAGCTTTGTCTCCGCGGCTTGCCTGAGGTACCAAGAAAAGAGGAGGGGATCTGGGCGCTCGAAACGACGGAGGGGGCCACGACGGGCGAGCCAAGAGGGCGGGCGAAGGCGAAGGGAGGGGTCGGGCCACCCCGACCCCTCCATACACCCCTGCCCTTCCACGCTTCTCCTCCGCCGCCGCCGCCGCCGCCCCCGCCGCCGCCTCCGCCGCCGCCTCCTCCTCCTCCTCCTCCTCCTCCTCCTCTCCTCCTCCTTCTCCTCCTCCTCCTCCTCCTCCTCCTCATACTCTTCCTCCTCCTCCTCCTCCTCCTCCTCCTCCTCCTCCTCCTCTCTCTCTATCCTCCTCATGCTCCTCTTTGTGCGCCTCACCTCCCCCTCACCCCGACGGCCCTCTCCCTCCCTCCCTCCCCGCCTCTTCACCCCGTCTCAATCCTCGTCCCCCTCTGTCCCCTGGCACTGTCCTCCAACCCATGATTCCTCCCCGCCCCCTCCCTTCCCCCTCCTCTTATCCGTTACAATGCGCATCCACGGCCACGTCTACCCCTACCCTTACCATTTCCTCCGCCTGCTGCTCCCACGTCTCAGCCCTCCCCTCCCGTCCTCAAACCCGGCACTCGTCCTCCTCGTCCTCCTCATCCCCCTCATCCTCCCCGCTCTTGATTCCCCTTTCCCGCGTACTGATCTTTTCGGCCACCTCCTCCTCCCTCTCCTCCCCCTCCTCCTCCACCCCATTCCTCCGTCTTCTGTCCTCATTGCTCTTCACTCCTCTCCATTACTACAATCCTTCCTCCCCCTTATTCTTCTTCCTCTTCTTCCTCCTCCTCCTCCTCCTCCTCCTCCACCGCAGCCTCAGCCTCCTCCTCCTCCTCCTCCTCCTCCTCCTCCTCCTCCTCCCCGTCACGATCTCCTCCTCCTCCTCCTCCTCCTTGCCTCGCCCCGCTCCTGCCCGAACCTGCCGGCGCGCGCGCAGAGGAACAGCGCGGGCCTCGGACGAGAAGTCCGCCGAACCCCGCGCGCGCAGGGGCTCCCGAGGCGAGCGAGAAAAGCGAGCGGGCCGCCCGTGCTGCGGGGCCCACCGCCATGGCATCGTCTGCACGTAAGACCGACCAGCCGTAACTGGGGGAGCTGCGGTCCTTACCCCTCCTGGGGGAACCATCGCCTCGACGATCTCTCGAGAGGGGTGTCGAAATCGATGGCTCCCCCAGGGGGGGAAGGACCACAGCTCCCCCAGTTGTGGCTGGCCTGTAAGAAGAGTGGCCCGAGGCAAGTGTGGCCTCTGCTGAGCAGGGGCCGACCGTCCCAGCATCTCTGCAAGCCTACCACGACGTGCTCCTGGAGCCCAACAAAACATGTGCTGAGAACGAGCAGGTGTTCTCAGAACGTGGGCCCGATGTGAGGTGGCAAAACAGGAAGTCTCGCCCAAACATGTTCCAACAGCAGCTCATGCAAACCGCCCGGGCTGCACCCAAACGGTGTTCTTCGTTTTCGTTTTGTTTTCGCTTTCCCTCGCGTTGTCTTCAGTCCGCCTCTACCGCAGAACGAAGTCGAACCGAAAATGGCCCACGAAAACGCCAAAGCACCGTTTGGGTCCAGCCCTGCAAACCACAACTGCGGGACGGGGAAATGACTACAGCCACTGCTTCTTGCTTGCGCCGCCGTCCAGCCGGCCGAAAAAGAAGCAGTGGTTGTGGTCGTTTCCCTGGTGCCAGGCTTAACGAAAATGACCACAGCCACGCAGACACACACACACACACACACACACACACACACACACCACACACACACCACACACACAGAGACTTGCGGGAAGCCGCGCGGGCACCTCGGATCTGCGCTGGAGCCCCCATCCCCGGGGGGGCCCAGCGCCGACTCACGAACTCCGCGCTGACCTCCGACGGTTCCTGCCCGCAGCTTCTGGAGAGCACCTGGAGACCAGGAACGCCATTGGGAGCCGAGCCACGGAGCTGAAAATGTTTGGCAGTGAAAACGGCATAGGACGGGCCGCAGAGGCAAGGGCGCAAGGGCACCCTGGATGAAGGCGCGCGTCCTCACTAGGCGCGTTGACTGCACCATTCTCAATGGACTTTTTCGCGTCGGCGGCGAGGCGGAGTTCCTGCGCCAGCGGTCGGGCCAAACGGGGCCGCGAGGCCGAAGAGCGAAGTGCCCCGCGTGCAGGAGGAGAGGCGGAGACAGACAGGGCGGCCGCGGAGGGGAGAAGGGGGGCCCTCCCCCCCCCTCCCGAAAGGAAGCCTTCGGCGGGGACCGTGGCAGCGGCCGGGCCCGGCCGGGCCGCGGTGTCGGTGCCACTCTCAACGTGCACGCTATGTGAATAAAACGACGCGAAGATCGGGACAAAATCGGATCGGGACAACTCGAAATCTCTGAGAATCGCCAAGTTGGGAGGATGTATTGGGCGCCGCGGCCGCTCCAGAGCGTTCCGGAACGCTCTGAGAGCGCTCCGGAACGCTCTGGATCGATATATCCCGATCCTAGCCCTGTTTTAGTGAATGAGCCCCCCCCCCTTTTAGACGCACGTGCTGCTTCCTGGAGTCCTGGCTCGCGCGTGCAGAGAGAGCAAATGCCGAATGCCACCGCCTGGGGCTCGCCTTCCGGCGCGCGGGCTCGGCCTGGACCTTTGCCTTCTCGAGCCACGGACCCTTCGACTACGTCGGGCGTGTCCCCCTACAGGGGGATTTTGGGCGAAAGATAAAAAAATCTTCAAAAAATACCCCCCACATGCTCGAAAATAGTCAAAAAAGCGTCCCTGGACCATTTTTGGACTATCTTTGAATGTTCCTCCTGTAGAGGGACAGACCCGA
Source organism: Prorocentrum cordatum (assembly GCA_963575745.1). Classification (NCBI taxonomy): domain Eukaryota; class Dinophyceae; order Prorocentrales; family Prorocentraceae; genus Prorocentrum; species Prorocentrum cordatum. The sequence goes on from CAUYUJ010010066.1 coordinate 17,487, forward strand.
CTTAACCCTTCGACCAGGCGACCAGGCGGCCCTCACTGCCGGTGCGGATGCGCTCTCTCGGACCCACGGGCTCCGGGGTGAGGCCACGCGGCGGCACGCGGCGCAGCGTCACGGATAGCCCGCCGTGTCCTTCTCCACGAAGGCCATGACCCTGAGGCTGGCCACGGCCCGCGCGCGCGCGCTGAAGCCGAAGATGAGCACCTCCTGGGTCTCGGGCTCCTGCCGGCGGTAGCTCGCCCCCCCTCCGCATCTTCCTTGTCAATTTCCTCCATTTGACTCCTCCTCCTCCTCCTCCTCCTCCTCCTCCTCCTCCTCCTCCTCATCCTCATCCTCATCCTCATCCTCATCCTCATCCTCATCCTCATCCTCATCCTCATCCTCATCCTCATCCTCCTCATCCTCATCCTCATCATCATCATCATCATCATCATCATCATCATCATCATCATCATCATCATCATCATCAGCATCATCATCATCATCATCATCATCATCATCATCATCATCATCATCATCATCATCATCATAGCCATCATCAGCAACAACGCCATCACCAGCATCACCATCACCACCAGCATCATCATCATCATCATCATCATCGTCGTCATCATCATCATCAACATCATCATCATCATCATCAACCCGTCATCGTCACAATCACCGTCACCATCACCATCACCATCACCATCATCATCACCATCGCCATCAACACCACCATCACCATCACCATCACCATCACCATCACCATCATCATCATCACCATCGCCATCACCATTATCATCATCATTATCATCATCATCATCTTCCGCATCACCATCATCACCATCATCATCATACCAACAACACCATCACCATCAACCTCAACATCAACACTAAATTCCTCCTCCTCATCCTCATCCTCATCCTCATCATTATCATCATCGTCAGCATCATCATCATCATCATCATCATCATCAACGTCAGCATCATCATCATCATCGACGTCAGCATCAACCTCAACACCAACATCAACATCAACAACAGCATCAACATCAGCATCGGCATCAGACTCATCATCTCCATTATCACCATCATCGTAATCATCGTCACCATAATCATAACCATCACGATCACCATCGTCAATATCACTATCATCGTTATCATTATCATCATCATCATCAGCATCACCAGCATCAGCAGCATCATCATCATCAGCAGCAGCATCAGCATCAGCAACATCATCATCATCATCATCATTATCATCATCATGAACCTCATCATCATTATCATCATCATTATCATCATCAACATCATCATCACCATTATTATCACCATCATCATCGTGGTCATCGTCATCGTCATCGGCATCATCATCACCATCATCAACATCAGCACCATGACCATGACCATGACCATGACCATGACCATCATCACCATCGTCATCATCATCATCATCATCATCATCATCATCATCACCGTCAACATCAACATCAACATCATCATCAGCATCATCACCATCTGCGAGAAAGGGGAGAAAGGGGGACAGGAAGAGGCCCAGACGAAAGCAAGATGGGAGCGAGAGGAGGGCGGAAGGGTGGGCAGGAGGAAGGCACGAGGAGTGCGAAAGGAAAGTGAGAGAAGGCCTAAGGTAGGCAAGACGGAGGCTGCAAGAGTCTGAGCCGAAAGGGAAATAGCCTTACATTCGCCACCGTGCCCATGAGGCACGATTTGGAATGTCCTTCAGGTCCTTTGCTGGACCCCCAGAAACTTCAGCCCTCAATCCTGGGGATTTGTAACAGGCCTGGACCTACAACAGCCGTATCTCGTGGGACGCGCCGCGTGGCCCCAGCCAGTGGCAGCGGGCGGCCGTATGCGTCTCCCCCACCCGGTAAAACGCGTCGTGGCGGGGAACTCCACCGAACGTTCTGGTGGCCGCAAGCGCATGCGTCACTCCCACCCAGGACTGCGCTGCGTGACCCCATGCGGAGCTCCACCGAAAGCCCCCACTGGCCACGGCCGCAAGCGCCGCCCCCACCCACTACAATGCTTCGTGGCCCCATAGGGAGCCCCACCGAACGCTTCAGCCGCCGCGGCCGCATGCGTCCCCACCACCCATCACAGGCCACCCCTTCACGCGTTCCGTGGCCCCATGCGGAGCTCCACCGAAAGCTGTACCCACAACGTAAGAATCATTCGTGCAGATGGCCGGGTACTTCGCTAAGATATATGTCTACCGGGAAATGAGAAATCCTGAGGCGGCACGGCGTCCTGTACCATCGCTGGAACGAATCCCTACCGTCCTGCTGTTACCCTCCTCCATCACCTTGTCTTCCCCCCTCCTCCTCCCCCTGGTCCTCTGCGCTGCGCCTTTCCCTCCTCCGTCCTCCCCCCCTCGTTCTGCAATGGTCCCGCTCTGACCACCGCCCTGATAACAATCCGTGGTGTTAGCCTCTTCGCGTCCTCCGATCACACGCACACTCGGGTCGACGTTGGGGTTGAAGCGCTCGGGCAAGGGTATCGTGCGATGCTGATCACGTTCGTCTCGATGTGAAGAACGGTGTTCCTAGGTAGCGGGTGCAATCACTGCCCTGCGGTTCCCAGCTGTTCGTCAGAAGGTATTGCAGTTGTGAGCGGGAGCAATAGCTTGAGCAATAACAATTTCGAAGGAAAAGTTATGGGAATATGGGAAACATATATGATGAACCCCTCGGGCTTGGAGCTCTGATAATTTCTCGGGGAGACCACCAAACATGGATAAAGTGCAAACGGAGGAGGGGGATACGATGCGCCGTGAAACGCGGGAAACATGAAGACGGGATCCTGGGGAGCCGAAACATGATTTGTAAGTATACACCGGCGCTCCGAAAGTTTATTCCGATTTAAGAGGCACGGCGCCGCGCGAATGCAGCGTCAACGCTATGCTGGAAGGGCGCGGCAATGAATGTCTTTGGACAGGCGAAAGCAACCGCGCCCCCGTGCGAACCCCGATCCCGCGCGGGGCGCGTTCCCGTTGACAATGAGTCACCCGGGAAGCCGTTTCTTGCGCAGGAAATCCTAAGCGGTTTGCCCATCGGCGGCTCCTTCGGACGAGGCCCGGAACCACCGAGAAACCGTTTTTGAGAGGAAGTTCCCCATGTTCGGTTTCTTTGGAGTGGGCCCGAAGACCTCGAGAACGATGTTTTTACAATGGGTCCTAGGCGGTTTGCACATTTTCGGGTCGTTCGAACCGGACCCGATTTTTGTGACCGACGTCTTATGGGATTTGGCCACTTTGAGGTCGGCCGGTAAACTTTTCGGGTCGTCGCATGACCGGACCCGAAAGCTTTTGTCGAGGAGGTCCGATGCCGCCGTTTGGGATTTAGAATTAAATTGGGAAAGGGGAGCCCGATACCGCGACCCCGGGGGGGGGGGCTAGGCTCTGCCCTTGCATTGTGCCGGGCCCCTCCGGCCAAACGGGGTGCTGGGCTGCCCATCGGCGCGCCGACTCTGCCCTCGCGACATCGCCCCCATCCGCCCTCGGGCCCCGCGAGTCTTATCCTGCGCGCGCCACCCCAGATGGCCGCGGCGAGCACGGTGGCGAAATTGGGGAGGCTGTTCGGGTCGGCGCAGCAGGGGAACTCTCACGCACGGCCTCTGGGGGCATCCGTCGCAAGTAAGCTCTAGTCTAGCACGCAGGCGAGGCTGCGAATTGCACGCAGGAGGCTCTGTCTCGATGTTACCGCATCGAAAGCTGCCGCTGGATTCTAACATTCACAGAGAGCACTGTGCGCGGGAGAGCCCTTACTGTGCCACGCAGGGCATAACGTCCTGCAGGCATAGCCTGCTTGTAATCGATGGACCCCTCCCAGAAAAGAGCCCCCCCCACCGGCGGTTCATGCTCGTCTTCGGTGGGAATTGGTTCCGTGATCTAGCTTGTCGGCGCCCCCCCGCCTTGTGTTTCCAGGCACTGCGGCGCAGGGGGTCATCCGCAAGCCTCCAGCGTTATCTTGAAAGAGAGAATTCACGTAGCAGCTTAGCTGCACAATTCTCGGTGAGTCCGTCGACTACCATGGCGTCACTGTGAACCCTGTGAATCTGCTGCCCAGTCTGCTGCTTCTGCTGCCTGATGCCCACGCACTCGATGCTCGCCCCCTTTGTCTCGCGAGAGGGGCGAGAGCGGCGCCGGCGAAGCAATTTCACCGCCGTGGGATTCTCCATTGACGCGCGCCGCCCACGCGGCGTCACCCCAGCCGACCACGGCAACCAGCTCAACGGCGGGGATGCCCATGACAACATCCGTGGGGTCGTTGGCAGTCTGGATGAGCTCGTTGACCCTGTGGGTCGCGAAGCCAATTGGCGCGGGAATCCAAGCCTGCAACGCAAAGCCACGGCGCCGACTGCTGAGCTCTCCAGCCAACTGCATCAAGTCGCCCACGAAGGTCAGCGCGCTCCTTGTCGGCGACTCCTTCTGTAGGCTTCCACTCCCTTCTCATCTTGACCGGCCCCCAGTTCCAGTTGCAATTGTCCCGGGCCTGGCTGCAAGTGAAGTCGCCGCACTGGCGGATGCCGACGCCGGGCTGGACGAAGGCCCGGCGCAACCACTGCGACCGCTCGACCGCCTCATGGACATCCTCTCCCTTCTTTTGGATGGCCGCGATGGAGTGGGGCCCGGCGATCATCGCGTCGTCATTGCCGGCGAGCCGGCCAACTTGCCGTCGCCCCTGATGTCAGACACGTGTCTCACGCAGAACAGATTCCAGGCCCAGCTTGATGACCGACCCAATGAAGTGGAACCACTACTTGCGAGGAGCACGCACGCGGCCGTAGATGGGCTTGAGAAGGTGAAGGACCTGATCGCTGATCATACCCACAGCTTGTCGCACATCCTTGAGCAGGTCCGCGTAGAATGTGTCATTCCCCAGGTCGCTCTTGCCTCGCAGAATGCCGCCCGCAGCGGCGTCTGCCTTCTCTAGCTTCCACGTGCGTCTGGCCGCCTTGGCCAGCTGCAACTGCCGCGCCCTCCTCGACGCAACTGGGGGCTCCGTCTGGAGACGCGGCAGATCAGAGTCGCCAAAGCCGAGGGCGACCAATCGTGCGCCTCCGCGAAGAAAGCGCCCCATTCCCCTCCTTCTTCCACGCGAGCATGAAGCGACGGCGTAGTAGACGCGCTGGCCCCGCGCCCCCCCCGCTGAGAAGCCGGGCGGCCTGGGCGGAGAGAACGAGAAAGCACATCTTCTGCTGCGCCTCGAGCAACATCCTTCGTCTCCTCGGGAATCGCCTTTTGATCGAATAAAGCGAAATCTCCACTCGGCCCTTCTGGGCCCGGGGCGCGACGAAGCGCTCGGATCCCCTGCGCGGGACATGAAGGCGCGCTCGTTATCGTTGGGTGCGAAAATGCCATGAGCTCGTCGTCCTCCGTGACCTCGTCGCGCGGCTGGGCGCAGTCGGCGGAGCCCCCGTCGCCCTCGGCTTTGGCGAGGCCTTGATCGCGGCGTTGATCGGCAGTTCCATGGCAGGTCGCCCAAACACCCCGACGTGATCCGGAGCCCTCCTGCCTGATATTCGGTTCTCCTTCCTGGTCGACGGCGAGCTCCCCGGACTCCGAACCATCGGGGAACAGGCGTATACGTGACGAAGGCGGCTCCATGTCATTGCGTTGACCTGCGACGGGAGAATAATCGTCGCCGACCTCGATGGAAGTCGCCTCGTCTCATTCGGCAGGACCGAATGGCTGAATTGGTCCAGGTCGTTGGGCTTCAGCCGGTGGAGGTGCCCAGGTGGTGCTCCGGGTGGTGCTTCCTGAAGGGTCGAATCTCGCCCGCCCTCCGGCGTCCGCGGGTTGGTCTGCTGGCGCAGCCGCTTCGTAGGTGGTGATGTTGGTAACCGAGATTAGGAAGATGACAATCTCCCGGTGCCCACTGCGCCGTAACTCTCTGGAACTCCTCGCGGAGGCAGGGGTCTGTCGTCGTCGTCGACCGCCCGCGGCCCGCCCGCCCGGACTGCCGTCAAAGGCGCAGGCGCCGACCGACCCCCCGCCGTCAACTGCGAGGTCGTCACCGGTAGGCGGGGGGGGGGTCGCTGGACAGGTCGATGACTTCGCCAGTGCCGAGCTGCTTCTGAACTTCCCAGGAGGTCCACGACCCCCGCGGCTCACTCCTCGAGCGCAGAGCCTCCACGGCCTCATCGGACGGGGCAGCAGGGTGAAGCTGTTCAGGGGCAACTCAATTGTCAACAGAGCCACCCAACCAGCGCGGCGTTGACCGCCGTTCCAGGCAGACCAGGTCGGCGTCAAGAACTAGCAGGCTCACGACATAGAACTGGCCCAGGACCGCGGCACGGGGCGCGGTTGGCCCTTCTATCTCCCGGTTCTGGGAGGGGGCCGACGGCTCGCAAAAGCTATGCCGCCAGTTTCGTACTCCTTCAAAGACCTGAACTTTGCGGCCTCGGCTCCGTTGACTCCGTTGGAGTCCGCCGTCTGCTGCCGTCTGAAGCCCAAACGTCTCGGACTTTTTAGGCGCATCCGAGGAAGTCATCTCGTCGGAGGCATGGGGGGGCCCTCGCAGGCGTCGATGGCGCGCTTGATTTCGCCGACCTGTTTGCGCGCATCGGCGGCGCGGCGCAGGCAATCGACGCCGCGACGTTCGACCCACTCTCGCATTTCATCTGAGATGGCACTTCCCGCGGGGCCGTCGTGCACGACCTTCGGGCGCCCCGCCCACAGATACCATTTTGCCGCGAAAACGCGACGTGGGTCACTCGCTCGAGCTCGGCGTGACTGGCCGGGGATCTCCGTCTCGTGGATCAGCCGCGCGCGCTGAATATCGGATCCAGCGACCAAGATTACCAGAACAATGGCGTTGGCGATCTTGCTGCGCCGCATCCACGAGAAGGCGTCCAACAGCACCTCATGTCTGTTCTGGGGCAGCCATGCCTGACGATGCCGGAGGCCTCTCCGAGCGTGGCCGATGGGGGTGGCGAGCAATGCATGTCTTCTGGTCGAGCCCCGCGGTCTCGTAGACAGCGTCACAGGTTAGCACGTGGCAGGTGCCCGAGGTTCGCGCGCGCCAGCCGAACGTAGCTCTCAGGCTTCTAGATGGTATCCTCCTCGAGGTCGCCCTTGTCCTTGCCGTCCATCGGTGGGTCTGACACTTCTTCAGCGAATGGAAAGGTCGGTTCTGCTGCCAGGCAGCGGCGGCGCACACACCTCACCGGAATGGTTCAGGTTGGCACTCCTCGCGAGCGCACTCAGGGTTCGCCTGCGCGGCATCTTGGGATAGCGGCCTGAAGCTTCGGCCCTCTGGCTGCCCTCGATGACCTCGTGATAATGGCCGCCTCGACACCGGAAAAGCTGTAGGGCAGTCTGGATCCGCTTGTCGTTGGCTCAGAACTTCCTGCGCCCCGCATGAGCTCCCCAATGTCTCGAACTTTTGAGGCCGCAGGCGCATCCATCCACAATGACCTCGTAAGGCAGCGGCTTGTGGCTTGTAAGGCAGCGGCTTGTGGAGGCAATGGCCTTGTGTGGCCGTGACATTCGTGTCGATGTTTGGGACGATGCG
>CAUYUJ010010067.1:2500-12500 GCA_963575745.1 Prorocentrum cordatum
TCCTCCTCCTCCTCCTCCTCCTCCTCCTCCTCCTCCTCCTCCGCCTCCTCCCCCCTTCATCATCTTTCTCCTGCTCCTCCTCACCCTCCTGCCTCCTCCTCCCTCCTTCTCCTCCTCCTCCTCCTCCTCCTCCTCCTCCTCCCCCTCCTCCTCCTCTTCATCCTCCCCCCTCCTCCTCCCCCCTCCCAGCCCGAGGAGAGGACGACGACAGCAACAACGACGACGACCAACAGGCGACAATGGCACGCTCCGCGCGCGCGCGCCGATCCGGCAGCGGGTCTCCGTCTTCCACCTCGAACCACTCGTCGCTCCACTCGCCCTGGCGGCGGGGGGAAGGGGGGGAGAGGGGGAGGGGAGGGGAGGGGGCAAGGTAAACTAGGAGGCAACTCCCTGGAGGTCTCAACAAGAACCACGAAGGGCTGTTGAGCCTGATCACGGGGCCACTCAGCCGGATTAGTCCAAAGTAAGCCTTCGAAAATCAGAGGAGTGTGCCAGATTAGGCATGTTTCCGAACACGAATATACAAGCGGCGATGCTGAATCTAACTTCCCAGACGTCACATCCCAAGGACGGGAGGATGGAAGGAAGAAAAGAATGAGAGAGGAAGTGGAGGATTGCACGCCACCGAGGGGGGGGGGAAGAGAAAAAATCCGACAGTCAGCTGAAACAAAACGCCCGAGGGGGGCCCATCGGAGTGGACCTTTTTGTCACCCTGACAGGAAGGCCAAAGACCTGTCAGGGGCCAGCGACAAGGCCCCCCAGGGCAACAACAGCTAGCCGTCTTCAAACGCCAAGTCTGCGGAAACCCTTTGCTTTTCCCGCAGCCTGGCCCCAAGCACTCGGGCTTCAGCTTCATTCAAACCGAACGCCTGCAGACAGTCTGCCGAGCAGATGGGGTCAGGTACAAATCCAGGGACCACCGCACTTCGCTGGCCCTTTCGCTGGACCCCTGGGCCGCCGTCCAAACCCCCAAAGACCTCCCGAGCCCGCTCCCCAGGCGACTTCCAGGGGCCAAGCTTAAAGGCGCGATTGGGATGTTTCGACCTTAAAACAGCGCGGGTGTTTTTGCGGCCAGGGTCTATCAGACTCGCTTGGGCCCCAGGGCAGACCGACTTGAGGCCTCTAGCTCCGACCGAGACCGTCGCATACCCTCCACACGTGGAGCAAAAAAATATTGGAGCGAGATCCTCACCGTGCAGCGGGAACTCCAACAGCTGGTGGCCGCCCTGCTTCCAGGGGGCCCGGCGAGCATCCCTGGCCAGGACGGCCAGGTCGGGGCCCAGGGGCACCTCAGGCAGGTCCTGGGAGGGGTCCGCTGGGGCAGGAGGGGGAGCAGCAGCAGCAGCAGATCGCCCCTCCGCCGCCCCCCTCCTCCTGAGCTCCTCCAGGTCCTCCTCCAGGCCTTCGCCGCCCTCGAGCGAAATGGGGGTGAGCCCCTGGGCGCCCACATTATCAAACACGCCTAGGTCGGAATAATGAACCTCGGCCCTGGCAATGAAAGAGGTGACCTGACGGGCCATAAACAGCATGCCTTTGACCACTAGCATATCCTGAGGGTCTTGCCTGCTGAGATCGGCGCCTTGCCTGGCCAAACGGTCGGCGGCGTCGTTGCCCGTTTTGTTCAAACAGGCTGATCTTACCTTCCCGAACGTCATCCATGCTCGAATGGGCCTTGACCTTGCAGCAGCTCACCCCAGACAAATCGTTTTTAGCATACGGCTCCTTCCACAGATGCATACGTGTGTTGGCTGGACTCTCGGCCCAGCTTCTATGGCGACAGCACTCGAGAGTTCCTTTGCAGTCAGAGTAAAGCGTGAACGTGCCAATTAAAAAACTCGCGGCCATGAAAACTGCAAAATCTTCGCCATCTCGGGCGACTTGGTCAGGCAGAGTGGCTGGCGGGACGGCTCCAAACCAGCCCGTGATCCAGCGGCGCTCGCTGTCATAAATGGCAACTCCCCAGCCTGCCGAACGCAAAGCGGGGAACATTCCATCGTGACCCGAGCCGTCACAGAAGACGTGAGCGTTATCCACCGCCAAACACGCACCCACTCCTTCAGCCCTGAACTCCCACGCTGGGTCCCAGGGCCTCCGCGCGAGCAGCTGACAGGGGTCAGGGAGGATGCCTCGGGCGAATCGCTCTTGCAGTTCAACTGGGCAGCGAGCAAGACGAGCAGCCGCTGCCTGGAGCTCAGGCGGGAGATGGTCTCGCCGCCAAGCTGCACGGGCAGGGCACTCGAAGTGCCTGTGAAAAAGGGTGCCTCTGGCCCCGTGACAGATGAGGCAGTCTGCCTCGAGCTGGGGGGTCGTGCTGGTGAAGCCTGTGCTGGCGCCAGTGCGAGCCCATAACAAGGCCTCTCAAGGCCCTCTGCTCCCGCACCCCCCAAGCTCCACCCGTACCCGACTCCGCCCCGTCATCGTCGTCTTGCTGTCGTCTGCAGCGCAGCCTCTCGTTGAGGGGGCGCCAAAAAAATTCGCCTAACCAACCCTTGCCTCCGCTGATTTTGCTGAGGCCTCGGCGATCAGACAGGCGACGCGCAGCGAAGCGGGCACGGCGAGCAACGAAGGCAGGCGAGACAGAGGCCAGGGACCAAACCTGCCCTGAGGCCTCGCACAGTGTCCAGGGGTCTGTGAAAGTCAGACCTGCTCGCCCCGCAGTGAGGATTAGAGCCGCCACAGGGTCCTTGACCTGCGCCCATGGGCGGGCTTTTGACGCAATGGCCTGCCCTTGGGTAAAAAGAAATCGAAGCACCGAGGGGGGCAGGCGATTGTCTGTGAGGATCTGCACATACGTTTTCAGAGCATCGGCTGTGACCAAGACCAATGGGTCTCGGGCCCAGCCGCCACGCGCGCACATGGAAGCTAAGTCCAGGGAGCAGCCGCGAGGCAACCGCCCTTCAGCGCGCAGCGCAGCTACCCTTAGTTGATTGAGTTTGCCGTCAGGGAGCCCTTGGATGTTGGCTCCCCATAGAGCCTTGGCAGAAACTCCAGCCCGAAAAACAAAGCCCGCTGGGGCTCCAGCGTTTCTGAGGGCCACGATTTTGCCGACCTTGGCTTGGGCGGCGCAGAAACGATCGTGATGTGTGCTTACTCGCCTACGGCTGCCGTCGGTCGCGTCACCTCCTAGATCCCGATGGACCTGGGCGCGCACCGACTCTGGGAGGCCACAATCGAGGAGGATCCCGCCCGCCACCACCCCCGAGGAAGAGAGGAGGCCGAGCTTATTACAGGCGATGGGCAGCCCCTTTTTTTCTTAGGCCTGCCGTTATCATGCGGAACGCGTGCCCGAGCTCCCTGCGAACTACTTCCTTGCCTCCAACCGCGTGCAGCGAGACATCGTCGATTACATTTTTTTATCCAGACGACTGGGCTGGCCGACGCCGCGCGCCGCAAACAAGCTAAGAGGAGCAAGCGGGAAAGAGTGGTGGCCCCAGAGCACCCTGCAACTACCGTGCCGTTCGGCACGAGGACTCTGCTGACCGCGCCTTGCCACGAGACCCTACGCGGTGCACGATACATCGAACAGTAGCTCCTCAAGAGGGCTTCCGAAAAAATGCCTGGCGGCTTCTCGCAACTCCTGGTGCGAGATGTGTTCATAGAACTTGCGCAGGTCTATGAAAAGCGCGCAAGAGGCCCAGCCAGGCTGGGAACGGGCATAGGCTGCAAGAGCGTTGTGGACCCAAGCGCTCTTGTCACAGGCTGTGCTGGTGCTCATACCCCAAAAGAAACGCTCATCAGCGCGACGCTCCCACTCAGAGCACAGCCTGTGCCTAATTCTGCCCCAGACCCTCGCAAAGAAGGGAAGCAGCCCTATCGGTCGGACTCCCCCCGAAGGCTTGTCGAGAAAAACGATCAGCACTAGCCACATCTGATCCACCCTCGGATTCCTTTCCCAAGCAGTGAGGATGGCCGCAAAGGCCTCAACAAGCGGCCGAGGGAGCTGCAACAGGAGCCGCGGGCTGAACGCATCCCAACCCAAAGCCGTGGTCGGGCTGAAAGAAGCCGCCGCTTCTAGAACCTGTTCAGCAGAGATCGGTTCGAGCGAATCCTCCACCGTCCAGTCAAGGGGATGCTGCTCCCCCTCGCGCTCGGCGCTGGTCCAAATGGGAATCCACTCCTTGAGGGTCTGCTCTAGAGCGGCCTGGCCTACCAGAATCGAAAGCCGATTCTGCGGGATGCCCTGGTCATCGGCCTCTTCGAAAACTGGCAGGGGCGGAGGGGCTGGGCCTTTGCTGAACCTGTGAGCGACACGACCACCTCCAGCCACCGACGACTCCGCCCACGACTTCCACTTCTGTCGGCCTTCAGCCGCCTCCTGCTTCACCCTGCTGACGACCTCCGCTTGGACCGCGTCCACTAGCGGCCCTCTGGTCGCGCTGTCGGCCAGCTGCGTAAAAAAGTTAGCCAGGGTAAGTCCACGGAGCTGTTCCTGCCCCGCCTCCGCGAACAAAGTTGAGAGGGGCGATGCAATCCTGACCAGCTGAGCCTGAACCTCTGGTTTAGTAGCTTTTAAAAACTGGATGGACAGGCGGCGCAGCGAAAGCCACTTCTGAGTGAGCAGATTAGAACGCTGGTAGAGCTCTTGGCCCCAAGCTGCTCGCAGAGGGACGAGCTGTATCTGACAGCCCTTGTGTCGGCCGAAAAACTTGGGGTCCGTCACACCGTGGACCTCAGCGAGGGCCCTTTCCGCAGAGGAAAACCATCTGGACGCAGCGTCCAGAGGATCCAGGCCCAAAAAATTTGGGCCGTCCCAGGATCCCGAAAAAACCATCTGCATCCTCTCATCATCATCCTGGGGCAGAGGGAAACGCTTGGGCACAATGCGCTTCCAAACCTTGGCCTGGCCAGCCAGCGCTCGCATTCGGAGGGCCACCGCAGAGTGCGGCCCTACTGGGGTGTCGGCCACTCCAGCGCACCAGTCGACGCGGTAGTCCAGGCACCCGCTGTTGACGAAAAAGTCGTAGCAGTGGTCGTGGCAGGTCGCACCTTCTGGCCGCAGGATGCTGGCCCCGAGGTGCCCAGTCCACTGGGGCTCCCTGAGCTCTGCAGCGTCAATATTCCAATCACCGCCGATGACGAAAGGGATGTTAGCCTCTGCTACCACCGCGCTGACCTGCTCCAAGAAATCGAGATTGGCTCCGCTGAGCCCCAAAGTAGTATGCCCGTATACCGAGACTACCAGCACCTCCACGTTGTAAGCCAAAGCGACTCTGCAAGCCGCCACGCGCTCGCCGAGGAACCGATGCTGGTATCCTGCTGCGCCAAATTGACTGCGGACCAGCACCGCCGTGCCTGCTGACGATTCTCTGTCCGTTATCCCTGTGCTGGCCGCTGGCTGAAAAGAAGAAGCGTACCCCGCCTGATGGGCCCAGGCCCTGGGGGCTTGGATCTGATGTTGAAGCAAACGGTGCTCTTGGACCAGAACGGCATCATACACAGTGCCCTTGACCAGCTTCGACCATTCCAAAAACTTAAGACCAGTCGACCAAGCGTTCGAGTTGTAGGTGACCAGAGAGAAATGTGAAAGAGCCTTGCTAACTCCTGGGGGGGGCGGCGGCCAACCGCGAGCAGAGTGGGAGGGGTCGCTCTCGTCGGGGGCTGCATCCCGCGCATCCGCGGCGCCGACGAGAGGCTGGGCACGACCAAAGGGATCGCCCACCCGCATGTCTGCGGCATTGGTCAAGAGCCCGCTACCCGCGCCTCCCTTTAGGGTTTGCCGTTGTGGCCCCCCAAGGACGCCAGTGCGCCCCAAAAACGGTGGCCACCGCCTCTGCCCCTTTAGGGTCTGCCCCACGGGCTCCCCAAGGACACCTTGGTGCCCCGATGCCATCCTTCGCCAATCGTAAGAGTTGTAGGTGACCTGAGAGAAAAGTGAAAGAGCCTTGCTCACTCCTGGGGGAGGCGGCGGCCAACCGTGAGCAGCGTGGGAGGGGTCGCTCTCGTCGGGGGCTGCATCCCGCGCATCCGCGGCGCCGACGAGAGGCTGGGCACGACCAAAGGGATCGCCCACCCGCATGTCTGCGGCATTGGTCAAGAGCCCGCTACCCGCGCCTCCCTTTAGGGTTTGCCATTGTGGCTCCCCAAGGACGCCAGTGCGCCCCAAAAACGGTGGCCACCGCCTCTGCCCCTTTAGGGTCTGCCCCTCGGGCTCCCCAAGGACACCTTGGTGCCCCGATGCCATCCTTCGCCAAGAAGCCCCGTCAAAGACTGGACTCTGTGTTGTGGGCGCGAGCTGCTTCGACCAAGGCTTTGACCTTCTCGGGGCCCCGCTGCTTTGGGTGTGGTTCGCCTGGGCCCCCAGCGGCTGAAGGAGCAGCACCAGCGCCAGCAGCGCCTGCAGAGCTCGCTGACCCAGTGTTGGCCGTCGCACCTGCCGTCTCCGCTGGTGCTGCTTCCGGTGTCGGCGTCGCGCCTCCACTTGAGTCCTTGCGGGCCCTCTTGCTGGCGAGCCGCTGACGCATGTCTCTAGCTTCTTGCCTGAGCTTCTGGATGTGCTCAGCGCTTGGCCCGATAGCTGCCAGGATGGCCTGCTGGATCTGTGACGCCATGTTGGCTTTGAGGTTTGTCCAGCTTTCCCTGTCCGCATCGTCGAGCTCCAGGTCCGAAAGGTCGAGCACGGACCCATCCACGATCTCAACGGTGTCGATGCCCCCTTCGCCCGTGAGCAACTCCGACAAGTTGATCTGGGAGCCTGCTGGCTTCGCGGCTGCCTCCTCTGGTGGGCAAGGTCGGTGCTCGCCTGCACGCTGAAGCTCAACCCGTAGCTCATCCTTCCACGCCTGCTCCGCGTCGTAGGCCTCGACGGCTGCCTCCGCTGTGGCGGCCCGCAGCTCCTGAAGCCACCGTGCCGCCTCGTCCTCCTTCGCCACACACTCTCGTAGCCACTTCTGGGCCCTGCGGCAGGCCACCCCTTTTGCTGAGACAGTCTCCTCCAGCAGGGGCTCTCTTGGAGGGGCCTTCGTCTGTTGCGGTGGCGCCAAGGCCTGCTGGAGCGCCGCCATCTCCGCAGTCGCCGCGTCCCCGACCCTGGCCTTGAGCTCGTCCAAGAGGGCGTCAGTGGTCGGCGGAGAGCCTCGCTGCGGAGGAGTGGAGGTGCGGGGCGGCGCCAATCTCCTAGGCGGCGCTCCCCACTGCGGCCACGTGCCTGGCGGGTAGGGCGGCGACCCCGCACCCGCAGGCGGCTGGCCGCCTGCTCCATGCGGCGGGGAGGCCCACACACCCTGGGCGACTCTCCAAGGCATCTCGTTCGGGAGGAGCGTGGCCTGGCAGGTGTAGCAGAACGTGTTTGTCTTGAAGTTCCATCTGTACCTGCACGCCGAGCAAGTGAGATATCCTTTAACATCCTTCGGCATGGGCTCCTGCAGGAGCTCACTGGAAAGAGAAACGTGCCCGTGCTGGCACAGAGGTTACTGTATCGCTGGATGTGGCCTGGCTGGTAGTGCCAGGAGAAAGCAGGTGGGGCCGCTGGATCCCCTTGCCAGAATCTCAAGTGCTGAGCGAAACCGCTACGGACTTGAGCCAAAATGGCTACGGAGAGGAAGTGGAGGAGGAGGAGGAGGCAGAGGAGGAGAAGAGCTTTCTGTTGGGGGCGGGGGGATTTGGGGTGCTCGGAGGTTTCAGGGCTTTTTGTATGTCGTAAGTTCTTGGTGTAGAATGGCGCTTAGGATGGCATGGGCGTTCAGATGACCTGCCATGCTCGCGCACCCGACGCGTGTTTCACGTACCGCGGGTGTCGCCGCCAGCTCCACTGGCAGCAGAGGGTACACAGAGGACGCAAGGCGAGCACAACCCGATGCTCGAGCAACTGCGGGCAGACAAGCGCGGAAGAGAAGGAGGGGAAGAAGGAAGAGAAGAAGGCCCCCTGCTCGGGATTCCCTTGACCACGTCACTCGTTACGTTGCACCACTCGTGCGCCGCCGTCGCCGGCTGCACGACAGGCCTCGTGGCATGGTCGGATCAACATCTTCCCGACCGATTTTCCGCGAGGCGTGGGCGAGGCTCTCCGGGGTAGGCCACATCGAGCCCGATCCCCCTCTACGCTTAAAGCCTCGGGGCGCAGGCGCAGGCTCCTTCTCTCTCTCTCTCTCTCTCTTTCTATTTCTCTCTTTCTCTCGCTCTCTCTCTCTCTCTCTCTATCTCTCTGTGTATATATATATAGATGTATATATAGATCCGCCACCGTGCCCTGAGGCACGAATCGGAGTGTCCTCAGGTAATTTCGACTACTCTGTAACTAAGTACTATAATTCCACCGCCAGGCCCTGAGGCACGAGTCGGAGTGTCCTCAGGTCCCTTCGAGTCCCCTGTGTCAAGTGCTGCAAATCCGCCGACCCTTCGGGGTGTGTGAAGCGTTTTTCCGTTTGAATCATCGTCGTCGTCCTCGTCGCCATCGTCGCTGTCAGTCCCACGGAAATTAAGGAACAAGGAAAACGAAGAACGTCGTAGTTAGGTCAAAGGGAAGCCCCTTCCATTTGATCCGACCCCTGCCAAGGAGGGGAATCCCGGGGAAGGGGAGGCCTCGGATCAGAATGCCATCCCCCGCGGGGGGTCCTGGAACCCCAAACTTGAGGGATCCACTGGCCCGGGAAGGAATTTGACTTACACTGTCTTCTGACGGGCGTGCAACACTTTCTTGTGGTCTGGCTACAACCACTACCTCCTGCACGTTCGACTTATCCTCCTCCTCTCCTCCTCCTCCTCCTCCTCCTCCTCCTCCTCCTCCTCATCATCATCATCCTCCTCCTTAAGACCACCCCAAGAGCCAAGAGACCTCCAAGAGAAACCCAAGACAGCCTACGAGCATCCCAAGACAGCCCAAGAGGACACCAAGACGGCCCCCGAAAGGGCCCAAAAGAGGGAACACGAGCTGAAAATCCGAGCCTTCCGCCCCAAGAGGTGCCCTGGAGGCTCCAAGAAGGCCCGAAGCGGCCCCCAAGAGACAGCGACGACCCCCCAGGAAGTCCAAAAGAGGCACCAAGAGGCCCAAAAACGTCCCCCAAGAGGCCTCAACACTGCCACCGAGCGGCCCTCGAGAAGCCTGCCGCGAGATCCCAACGAACATCCAATGGGCTCCAGAATCACAACCCAGGTATGGTAGCGGGATGGACCGAAGGCCGTATTATGTGTATACGATTGTGCCTATACTGCCGCGAGAATGTTGCGCAACTCGCTGTCGATCAAGAAGGCGAGGAGAATGACCCTGCCCTCATCTCTCCCCGTCTCCTTCCCTTCCCATTTCCTCCCTCCCCTTTCTCCTGACTCCTGACACCTTAACCCCCACGGGCCCAGACCTCCGACGCCGTGCCATCTCCTCCACAACCCCCCCCCCTCGAGCTCTCGACACCATCCCAGGACCGGCCACCCCCGCGGGCCGTTTCTCAACTGCTCCAGGGCCCGAGAACGGCTCCCAGAAGAAGCCGCAACAAATGGAGCACCTGGCCGGCGCAGTGAGGCTGCCACGACGCGCGGAGCTGTGGGAACTCACCTCCGCTCTCGCGGTGGCGGCGGCCTCGTCCCATCGGGGGTCGTACGCACCCAGGATGACGACGACCTTGTTTCCCGTCGCGTCGGTCTTGAACGCACGCCTCCGCCTGCCGCGCTTGCGCCTGGGGCGGGCACGACTGACGAGATGATGCACCATCGCAGACGTCCTTCCTCAACAGCCTCCTCCGCCTCGTCCTCCCCAAGTCCGTCCTCCTCACTCATGTGCGTCCTCATAGGTGTGTGTGTGTGCGTGTGTGTCACTTCGTGTTCCTCCTGGTTGTCCCCCTCCCTGAACTATCCTCCGCCTCCTTCTCTCTCGTCGCACTCTGCCTCCCTCGTCCTACGCCTCCTCCACATCCTAATCACCACCACCACCATCATTGTCACCATCAGCCGCATCACCATCACCATCACCATCACCATCACTATCACCATCATCCTCCTCCTCATCATCACTATCAGCATCGTCGTCGTCATCATCATCAGCAGCAGCAGCATCAGCATCATCATCAGCAGC
>CAUYUJ010010067.1:20000-30530 GCA_963575745.1 Prorocentrum cordatum
TCTTTTTCTCCCCCGACCAAAGGCCGGAGAACAGCGAAAGCCCTCCCGCCG
Source organism: Prorocentrum cordatum (assembly GCA_963575745.1). Classification (NCBI taxonomy): domain Eukaryota; class Dinophyceae; order Prorocentrales; family Prorocentraceae; genus Prorocentrum; species Prorocentrum cordatum. The sequence goes on from CAUYUJ010010067.1 coordinate 20,052, forward strand.
TGAGTTTTGCCATGGCTCGACGGGGCCTCCGGAATCCGCGCTCGACCGACCGGCTCTCAAATGCAGGCCTCCGCCCCTCGGCGGCCCGAGCGGGGGTTTCGCCAGCCTCCCCGCTGGGAGACACGCCCGCGAGCGCGGGAGGTCGATGCAGTCGTCGCACTGCCAGAAGGCACTGCCAGAAGGATTCCATGTGTTTTTTCGATGTTCCCCGACCCCCCCCCCCACTGGAAATCGAGGATAATTTTGGGCCTTCGGGTTGGGTTGGGGTGGTTTGGTGGGTGGTGACAGACACGGCCGGGCTGAGAGCCTCCGCCGGCCAGACGGAAGAGCATTCGAGGGCAACCTCCCCCAGGATGCACGAAGAGCATCAGCGTAGCCTCCCCGAGCCGATCTCGCTCTCATGCCTCGGTCCGACCGCAAGGAACGAAGGGGCTTTCCTGGCCACGGCGAGCATCCAGCAAGCACGAAGAACATCAGCGTGCCCTCCCCGAGCCGATCTCGCTCTCATACCTCGGTCCGACCGCAAGGAACGAAGGGGCGTTCCTGGCCACGGCGAGCCATCGGCCCCGCCGGCTGCAGGCCAGACCGCTGTTCGGCGGTGGATGTGGTCTTGACGCTGCACGCACTTGAAGGGGCCCCAGGACACACACACAAAAAAATACACACTAATAAAAATGTTCCCTATATGTTCCCATATTTTCTGGGTTTTTGTCTTCCCCCACACTTCCCATATTTTCCCATATTTTCTGGGGGATCGACGATTAATTGTGTCTGTGTTTTTTCCCTCCTGAGCACTGCCGAGCGGCGCGGTCCACGAGATCCTGGCGACGCATTTATTTCAAGCCTGGCGTTTTCGCCAAACTTCGAGCCCAGACCCTCACAGATCGATCAGGCTCGGGAAATAGCGCAGAAGGATGGGGTCTAGGATTCCGGTCGTGAGTTTCTATTTCGTGTCTATTACTTCGCGCCGTCGGATCTCAGGGGTGATCAAGCGCTGCCCACAAACCTTGGCAGCGAGCACAAGGGGGTCGGGGGAGAGGGGAAGGCTTCTCAGAAGGAGCCTGATTCTGAGAAGGCGCCTGCCTCACATCTCTAGACAGGGACCCGCGCCTTCTAAGAAGCAGGGGTGCTTCTGACCCCCTCCCCCATGCCGGGGAGGGAAGGGAAGGGGAGGGGAAGGGGAGGGGGAGGGGGAAGGGGAGGGGGAGGGGCAGGGCGAGGGCGAGGGGCAAGGCGAGGGGGAAGGGGAGGGGGAGGGGGGCGAGGCGCCGGGGCGTGCGCAGGGATTAAGCGCACGCCCCGGCGCCAGGCCGGGCGCAGGGCGCGGCGGTGGGCACGGCGTTCTCAGGGCGCTGGCGGCGGCGGCTGCGGCCCGGGCGCAGGCGCCGCGAAGCCGCAGCCCAGGGGCAGGAGCGGAGGACGCCTGCGCCGCACGCGGCGGCCGCCTCGACAGCCGCAGCGGCCGCGGCGGCCGCGGAGCGGGCCGTCGGGTCGGCGCCCTCCCCAGCTCCGGCCTGCACGGAGGCCGCGGCGGCACGACGCGAGGCCGCGGCAGCGGCCCGCGCGCGCCTCTGCACAAGGGCCTTCGGGGAACAGCGCGAGGCTGCGGCGGCGGTGCGACACCCGGAGCACTGCGTCTCCAGAACTCCAGAGGGAGAGGGGGGATACGAGGGAGGGAGGGAGGGAAAGAGGGGAGAGAGGGAATGAGGGAGGGAGAGAGGGAGGGAGGAGGGAGAAGACGAGGACGAGGACGAGGAGTAGACAGAGGTCGAGGGTTGCGTGATGAAGGGGAGGAGGGGGGAGGGGTGCGAGGGTGCCAAAGTCCGACCGCTTCGTGCAGATTCCGGTGTGCCACGGGCACGCTGAAGAGGCTCAACCTTGGACAAGTCTCTGCATATCCCTGCTGCAGGCCGCGCTGCGAGCGCGACCAGCAGGTACAGCTGCTGCAGAGGTCCGTGAAGGACATGCGAGGAGAGCTCGTAATACGCCATGACGAGAGATACCACTACGGTGAGGCATCTCCGCGCTGCGGTACAGAAGCTTGCCTGTGCGTGCCGCAAAAGCACACGTGTGCGCGCTGGAGATATCGGAACACTCTGGCGTGCAGCAACAGCACACAAACCACACAACGACGCCGCACAGAAGGAAGCACCGGTGTCCCCGCTGCGAACCGAGACCCCCGTGTTCGTGCAGGAAACGCGCATGTTCTACGACGAGTGCCTGGTCGACAACCATGCCGTGCAGCGGAGCGGCTACAATTGCGAGCTACACCAATGCGTTCAACAAGAGCAGCCGGGCTTAGATGATTGGAGGCAAAATTATGAGATTCGGTATGAAGATGAGCTCAGTTATGGCACGGGCCAGGGGATGGAGGGGCCTGTGAAGTCTGCGCCCTGAGCACAGCCCTCCCCTGGGCCCGTGCAGTGTTTCCAGCGCGCGGTATCCGGTTTCCACCCAGGCCAAGAGCATCATGAGTTGCTGGGCCCAACGCCCTCGGGGGGCCGCAGCTATACGTTGAACCGCCGCCGTGGAACGCCGATGGCCAGCCGCGCGCCCACGCCAGGCAGCAACCCGAGCGGCGACTTGTCCAGCGGCAGCGATGACGACCCGGAGGACGAGGAGCAGGGCACAGACCTCTCCACCGCGGGCTCCCAGGACTTCGCATACCAGAGCGGGCTGGCAGGCAGCACCGGGTACGACATGGAGGCAGAAGAGCCAGCCGGTTCGACGAGCAGTAGGGAAAATCTCGACGAGGGCCGTGGCGGACAGCGCTACACGAATGGGCGCCGCCGAGGCATGCCGCCACCCGGCCGAGAGCGGTCGCTTCCAACAGGCAGCCTTCGGCAAACTGAGACCTCCGAATATGAATACTATTTGGATACGGAGGAAGATGAGCGCGCCGTCAAGGGCATGCGGGGCACACAGCGCCCATCCGGGGCGCCAGCGGCAGGCAACAACCTTGGTGGCGACCTATCCAGCGGTGTCGACGGAGACCCGGAGGACGACGAGGCCACTCTGGAGGACGAGAATGCTCATCTTGCTAGAGAAGTACAGGCGCCCTCGGAGCCAGTGGCGTGGGTCATGACCAAAGCTGGCAAACCTGGAGTGCCACCTGCTGGAGAAGGAGCAGCGGAGTATTGAGTGTCTTGCCTTGCAGAATTACGCCGCGGACGAGGTTGCTGAGGCCTTGGCGTCAGGCTACTTCGCGGACGAGCTCGCAGCTCAGGGCTACACTGTGGGGGATGAGGTAGCAGACACTGCGCACTGCATACGGGTGCGGGAGCGAACTTCGCCTTCCCGCAAGGGAATGTCCTTTCGCCTTTCCAAATGTCTAGAGGATAAGCACACTACCTGGTATCAACCGTGGGACTCCACATTCACAGGCACTGACACGGGCGATGGCTGGACTCAAGTGCACCGGACCCATGGGAGATCATCGAACAAAGCAGCGTGTCACGTGCCTGTTTCGCTATAGCAAGTATGCGTATCGGCAGCGTCTCGCCGGCCGAGCGAGAGGCGCGGGCGCCCAACACCCCAGTTGGCAGCCCTCGACAATCAGAGGCACCCGAAGATTATTGTCTGGAATGGTAGTTTCTCCCAGCACGAGGCATAGTGGAGTGCAGTGACAGCACCTATGTAGTCATCTCTTCGGCCGAGGCCCTGCTTCGACCTCTTCCTCGAGGGAGTCCCAGAGCCCATTCGGGCAAGCTTCCTGGCCGATGCACGGGCCTGCCGCGTCAGGATGGCCTGCTTGGCACGCTTCTGTACGCCTGCTTGCTCCCACAGGAGGCGCCAGCTTGCGTCTGGGCATGCTGCTGTCTCTGCCGCCGGAGGCCGTCCCTACGACGGCGTGGCCATGCGCTGGGTGCACCGGCACGTTTTCGCCCCCTCGGTTGGTGGGCGTGCCGCCCCGCCGAGGTGGGCGGAGGCCGGCGGCCACCGACGGGGGGCCCTGGGCGGCTGGTCCGATCAATGACTCCGAGCCTTGCACTTCCTGCCCCAGGGATCCAACGCGTTGAAAAAATCACGACGGAGGTTTTTTCCAATTTTCAGCCTCTAGGGGCACTCCCCGGGCCCCAGGACCGTCAAAAAGCGACTCAGGACGAGAAACCGGTCCTGGGGCATGGGTCGATACTTCTGGGGATCGCGTTTTGAAGAAATCGCGACATCGGATCTCTGGGGAGTACTCTTCTCGTGCCGCGTCTGGGGCCTGGAAGCGCCCGCTGCTCACATCATGCCGCATGTCTCTCGCCACAGGAGGCCAGGCCTGCACTGGTGTGGCATGGCAGTGGATCGTCAACTTTGGAGGAGCTTCCTGGCATGGTTCCCCACGCTGGAGTGCTCCCACGCAGGCAGCGACCACAATACACGCTATGTCACTCACCATATGGTAGTCTCTCAGGCTTACGGTCTGCTTCTGCCTAGGACCTGGAAGCGCACGCGGCTTACATCATGCTTACATTATCTCGCCACTGGAGGCCAGGCCTACCCCGGTGTGGCATAGCAGTGGCTCTATGTGTGGTGATCATTCCTGGCACCGAGTTATCCGTACTCTTGGATGCTCCCTCGACGGCAGCCGACCACAATGCAGGCCATGTCTCCCAGCAGATGGTACTCTTCTGGCCGGAAGCCTGCTTGATATGGGATTGTACGCCTGGCTGTTCCCTCCAGAGGCGCCGAATTGCATCTGGGCATGCTGCTGTTTCTGCCGCTGGAGGCCGTCCCTACGACGGTGTGGCCAAGCACTGGCTGTACCTGTACGTCGACGCCTCGTGTGGGCGGAGGCTGGCGGCCACCGATCCCTGGCGGCTGCCCGGAGCGCCCGGTGGCCTCCCCGAGGGAGCAGCGGGGGCCACCGGGCCCCGACGCCCCGGGGAATCCGTCGTCCGTCGCGTCCTCGGAAGGCAGGTGCTGTTCTGGTGGATGGGGGTGGGCCCCCCCTCGTCCTCGGGCGCGAGCGCCGGCGGCCGCGGCCGCAGGCGCCCGCCGCGCGGTGGACGGGCCCAGACCCGACGCGCGTAGCGCAGCGGTGGCGCCAGGAGGAGGAGGAGGCGGAGGAGGAGGAGGAGGGAGGAGGAGGGAGGAGGAGGGAGGAGGAGGAGGAGGGAGGAGGAGGGAGGAGGAGGAGGAGGAGAGAGGAGGAGGGAGGAGGAGGAGGAGGGAGGAGGGGGAGACAGGAGAAGGATCAGGATGAGGAGACCCCAGGAGGCGCAGGGGCGCGCCTTGAGCTGCGCCCAAGATTCCTTTGCGCGGCCCTTGCTGCACACGGCCGAGTTCACCACGATGACGAACCTTGCCGGGGAAATCGACACGAACAGCGACCACGACGACGACGACGACGACGACGACGACGACGACGGCAACAGCCGCTGGGGGCCACCGGGGGCCGCGGACGGTCGCCGAGGGCCGCTCGCAGCGTGCACCTTTCATCCCTGCACGGTGTTCACTCGGCCTTTCCCCCTCTCCCTCCTTCCATCCCTTTCGTTGTCACATGTGTTTGTCAGCGTGGACCCCACACAATGAGCTTGCGCACTGTGGATGTGCAAACTACGTGGTGTGAGCACCCGCCAGCCACAACGAGGCGCCCACGGGCAGACAGCCGGAAGCGCAAACCAATTACATATCAATCAAGTAAGACACCATAAGTGCAAGCACTGCTCGGGAGAAACACTGTTGTCTATCGCTCCCTGCCCGCTCTCTCCCTCGCTCAGTTTCTCTCTCTCTCTCTCTCGCTCGCTCGCTCGCTCTCGCTTTTTCTCTCTCTCTCTCTCTCTTTCTCTCTCTCTCTCTCTATCCTCTCCATCTCCCTCTCTTTCCCCCTCTCTCTCCTTTCCCTGTCTCGGCTCGAGAGCACTTGCGCAGCCGCGACACGCAACCGCCCGCGCCCCCCGGCCCTGTGAGACCGCAGCCGCATCGGCCACACTGGACCGATACGTGTCACATCCCCATACTTTCCGCGCGCGTCGTGGCTCCGAGAAGGTCCTCTTGCCGTGCGCCCCCTGCACCACCGCAGCCCAAGCCATCGGGCAAAGGCCGCCCCAAGGCTGCCTCCGACCGACAGGACACCAGCCTCGATCACAAGAAGGCCTGCATCGCCGCGCTCCAGAGCAGTGGCGTCGCCGACCGAGCAGCCAGTGCCCACAACGACCTTGCCCACAGTGAGCAGGACGATCTTGCCAATGTGTGTCACGACAGCACCGCTCCGACCAGCGCGAGCTGGGGGACGAGCTGGTGAAACGGCGCGGGGACACACAAAGTCAACTCCTCCTCCCTCCTCCTCCCTCCTCCTCTCTCCTCCTCCTCCTCCTCCCTTCCTCCCTCCTCCTCCTCCTCCTCCTCCTCCTCCTCCTCCTCCCCCTCCTCCTCGCCTCCTCCTCCTCCTCATCTTCCACGGCCTCCGTCTCCGCCCACTTCGTCGCCGACGTCGTGGTCTTCTTCAGGGTCGGCGGCACCGGCCGTCAGGCCTTCGCAATCAACTACACCATACTGCATTACTCTCTCACGCACAAAACGTGCTCCAGCCACGACTTCCTAGGGTCAACGAGTTCCGCCGACGCCCACCAGGGCAACGGCACCGCCCCACGAGTCAGCCTCGATGCACTGAACTGGGATACCCCCGTCGCCATCGCGCCGAACAGGGCGCAGGACGGGACATCACACACCAGCAACATCTCGCTTTACACGCTAGAGGAGGGTAACCAGCTCCTGCAACAGATTCGCGGGCTGGATACACCCCTGGCACTAGCACTCCTGAAACCGATCAACACCGATTATCCTGGAAATGAAACCGTCATAACCGACCTCCGTAAAACGCCTGAAGCTACCAAGCCCACGCCAGGACACATCACAAGGACCATTAGCCAGCTTGACCGCACCGAGGCAAACTGCCTCCACAACATGGTTCAGATTAGCCTCGGCCCTGCCGACAGCGCCACTTGGATTCGAGGCGCCGCTTGCGAGGCTGACGCCATTGCTACCACGCCAACGTTAGAAGACATGTTCACCGCCCAGCTCCCCGGCGCCGCCCCCATCAACGGAACCCGCATCCCAGGAGGCACGGGCCCGGCTTAAACGAGGCCCACGAGCGCCACAGGAAGACCAAGCGCGACAGCGCGAGACGGCAACTGGACGACGACCTCAACGATGCCTTCACGGCCATCTTCACCGCTCGTCTCCGCACCGACCAAGTCCAAGAGCCCCCGGAGCTCCTTTTCACGCTCTCCGAGCTCTAAGCTCTCCGAGCTCAAAGGAGGTCAGCGGCGATCTTGCCGGCGAAATTCACCATGAATCTAAGTTTAACGATTCGCAGCCATGCCAGACGCCGCGTGCATGAGCCCTTGGGCGTCACGGCACGAGTGCGGGACAGCGCGGGCTAACGGCCCCCTTCGGCATCAAACTGGCGGACGTGCCTGTGATCCTCTCCACGCTGGGCCAGGGAGGCATCCAGTTCGACGTCAGCTGCCTCGGAACAACAGGGCCGCCACCCAGCGACTGCATCACGGCATGGTACCCAGACGGCCATCTGAGCTCTCTCCAGGAAGCTCGGGCCACCTCTCAAAGGCACATCGCCTGCGGTGCCATCCGATCGGACGAAAGGGTGGGCATCCGCGTCGAACCAGATCCCGTGGAGGCAAATCAGGTCGCACTCGAACTAAGGAACACACCGACGCCGCCCTTGCCAAATGGCCAAATCCCAACCGAGCATTGGCGCCCAGCCACATGCCCCGAAGGACAGGGAAGCGATGCCACCGACAGAAAATGGGCGGAGTTTCAGCCAGATGTTGGGGTGGAGACGGGCTTCGACCCGACAGGTAAGCCACCTTACCGCAACCGTCCAGAACCACCGCAAGGGCCGCACTGCAGGGGCCACGATGGGTCTGCCCCCCCCCCCTCGATGCAGCACTCACCAAAATTGCTGGATGCATGGTGGACGCTTCTGCAGGGGCAGCCAACTCGGCTATGGCACGGGGTGCGCTGTAAGCACCATTCCCCGAGCTGACACAATCGTCGTGGGGGTTCTGACGTGCCTCGCTTGCTCCTTCTCGAACTGGTGTGGGCCATTTGGCAAGGGCGGCGTCGGTGTGTTCCTTCCGCGTCGAAGCAGATCCCGTGGAGGCAAATCAGGTCGCACCAGACGCCGCTTCGACTGGACGTGCCTCGCTTGCTCCTCCTGCTTGGGATTTGGCCATTGGGCAAGGGCGGCGTCGGTGTGTTCCTTAGTTCAAGTGCGACCTGATCGCTCCTGCAGCAACAAGCGCGCCTGCGGGCGCCACCTCCGGGCGAGCGTCATCACGTGACGTGGCCCCACAGGCCTTCGCCCACGACAAAGCTCGCCGTGCGCGGCCCGCCCGAGACCTCCTCGCAGGTTACCCCAAAGACGAGGCTCCCCCTTCGAGACGTCCTCACGATTTCCCCCCGGCGATGCTCAAGTGTTATGCCTGGTACGATACTTCGACAAACCGCTCGAATGGCCAACATGTGCTGCGGGTCTCAAAGGGGGGGGGCTCGAGACATCCTCACGAATTGCTCCCTTGAGGTGCTCAAATGCTGCGCCTGGTACAATATCCCGATGACCCGCTCGAATTACCAGCATGAAGCGCGGGCCCCATAGGGAGGGGGCTCCAGCCTGAGACTTCCTGTAAATTTGCTCAACGGCGAGGCCCCCGCTCGAGACATCCACGCGATTTGCCCCCTTGGGGTGCTCAAATGAGATGCCTGGTGGGATATCCCGATGGCCCGTTCGAATTGCCAACATGTAACGCGGACCCAAACGGAGGCGGCTCCCGCATGAGACTTCTTCACAATCTACTCGCACACGAGGCCCCCGCTCGAGACATCCTCATGATTTGCTCCCTTGGGGTGCTCAAGTGCTACGCCTGGTAACATGTTCCAATGACCCACTCGAATTACCAGCATGAAGCGCGGGCCCCATAGGCAGGGAGCTCCCGCCTGAGCTTTCCTCTAACTTTGCTCAACGGCGAGGCCCCCGCTCGAGACATTCTCACGAATTGCTCCCTTGGGGTGCTCACACACATGCGACGCCTGGTACAATATCCCGATGACCCGCTCGAATTACCAGCATGAAGCGCGGGCCCCCTAGGGAGGGGGCTCCCGCCTGAGACTTCTTCACAAGTCATTCACAGACGAGCCCCCCGCCCGAGACATCCTCACGAGTTGCATCATTGGGGTGCTCAAGTAGTATGCCCAGTGGAACATCCCGATGACCCCTCGAATTACCGGCATGAACTGCTGGCCCCACAGGAAGGGGGCTCTCGCCTGAGGCTTCCTCGCAAATCACTGGCAGACGAGGCCCACGCTTGAGAAGTCCTCACGATTTGCTCCATTTGGGTGCTCACGTTACAATATTCCGGTGACCCGCTCGAGTTACCAACATGAACTGCGGGTCTCAAAGGGGGGGCTCCCGCCTGAGATGTCCTCGAAATTCATTCACAGACGAGGCCCCCGCTCGCGACATCCTCACGAGTTGCCCCCTTGGGTCCTCAAGTGTTACTATGCGTGGTGCAAGATTTCGATGGCCCGTACAACATGAAGCATGGACCCCAAAGTGAGTATGTGAGTGTGAGAATGATGAGTGATGAGTGATGAGTGATGGGTGAAGATGATGATGATGATGATGATGATGATGATGATGAAAATGATGATACTCATAATAACAATGATAACCACAATAAGAAAAATTATAATGAGAATGATGCTGATGATGCTGATGGAGATAACGATGATGAGTGGTGAGTGATGACGATGACGACGACGACGACGACGACGACAACGACGACGACGAGGATGATGGGGATGCTGATGCTAATGATGATGCTGATGATGATGTTGATGACGATGACGATGACGATGAGGATGCCGATGCCGATGACGATGCTAATGGTGTTGATGATGAAGATGTTGGTGGCAAGAATGAAGATGAAGATGAATACGAAGATGGTAATGATGATGATGATGATGTTGATGATGATGATGATGATTGTGATGATGATGATGATGATGATGATGCTGATGCTGATGATGATGATGATGATGATGATGATGATGATGATGACGGTGACGGCAACGACGAGGATGAGGATGAGGGTAATGATGACGACGACGACGACGACGAGGATGGTGATGATGGTGAGGATAATGATGTGTGAGTAAGTGCATGCTGATGACGATGATGACGACGATGATCAGGATTGTGATGGTGATGGGGGTGTCCAGAGAAAACAAGAACCCCACTCGGGATGTGGGGCATAAGCAAGAAGACAAGACGAGGCGGCCTGGGAGCGGTCGACCTGGGAGCGGTGGAGCAGCGGCGCCGGAGCTGTGGAGCAGCGGGAAGCAGCAGGGACGAGGGGAGGCGGCGGGGGGCAGCGGAGAGGCGGCGGCCGCAGGCAGGGGCGCCAGGCGGGGAGGGCGGGCTGCGGAGGCGTCCTCCTCCTCCTACTCCTCCCCCCCCTCCTCCTG
>CAUYUJ010010068.1:0-30525 GCA_963575745.1 Prorocentrum cordatum
TGGCGCCTCTGGTCCTGGTGAGCGCGCACGTCCTGCTGCGTTGCGCCATTCGGACATTTCCCAACCGACCCCCAAAAAACTTCCTGCTGACGTTGACGATGATGATTATAATGATGGCGGTGATGATGATGGTGATGGTGGCGGCAATTATGTGTACGCGGATAATGATGATGATGGTGATGATGATCATGAAGTTGGTGATGTTGATGATGAGGTTTTTGATATAAAGGATGGTGGCGATGATTCTGCTGATGTTCACGGTTATGATGATGGTGATGCTGATTTTGTTGGCAATCGTGGTGATCATGGTGATGACGACGAGGAACATGAACACCATGAGGGTGATGATTATGGCAGGAGTGATAACGACGAGGATGACGATGGTGTTGATGATGGTGGTGCTGGTGATGAATTATGACGGTGCGTGTTAAGGCGGTGGTGAACATGATGATGATGATGCTGATGATGAGTATGATGATGATGATGATGAGGAGGAGGAGGAGGAGGAGGAAAAGGAGGATGACGATGCGGATGCTGATGCTGACGCTGCTGCTGATGGTGATACGGATACTGATGCTGCTGCTGCTGATGATGATGATGGTGATGATGGTCTGGGGAGTTAAGTGCGGGGCCCAGGTGGCATGAGGGTGTTGGTCGGGGCCCGGGCCCTAATTTCCACATGCACCGCCTGTGGGCCCGTACGGGCCCGCTCAAGCTCGGCCCGTCCACGGCGGAAGGCGTGCATGGGTACTGCTCCCTTTCTCCTGAGTGTGGGCCAAAGGGGGTGTACGGGGGTCGGAGGGGAACGCGAAAGTCCAGACGAGGAGGATGACGACGACGACGTTGACAATGATGACGCTAACGATGGTGGTGATTGAGATGGTGGTGATGGTTATGGAAAGCGGATGATGCTACGGATGATGATGGGGATGGGGATGGAGGTGATGATGATGAGAATGATGATGATGATGATGATGATGATGATGATGATTCTTATGATGATGATGCTGCTGATGATGGGAATGATGATGATGATGATGATGATGATGATGATGGTGATGATGATGATGATGATCATGATGATGATGATAATTACGATGATTATCAGGATGATGGTGAAGATGATGAAGATGATGCTGCTGCTGATGATGAGGAGTTTGATGATTATTTGATGATGATGATGACGATGATGATCATGATGATTATGATGATGATGATGATGATGATGATGATGATGATGATGATGATGATGCTGATGATGATGATGATGATGATGATGATGATGATGATGATGATGATGATGATGATGATGATGATGATGATGATGATGATGATTAGGAGGATGAGGAGGAGGAGGAGGAGGAGGAGGAGGACCCGCGAAATGCCCGAGAGGGGTCCAAGAGGGCTTCAAGAAGGCTCCAAGAAGGCTCCAAGAGGAGTCCCAGAGGCCGCTGGGAGGTCTTATCCAAACGCGCTGTTCGATGCGACCTACCACCGGTTTCTTGGGGCCCTCTTGGGGCTCTTTTGGGCCGCTCCGAAGTTCCTGGAAAGGCCACAGGAGGAGGACCCGCGAAATGCCCGAGAGGGGTTCAAGAGGGCTTCAAGAAGGCTCCAAGAAGGCTCCAAGAGGGGTCCCAGAGGCCGCTGGGAGGTCTCATCCAAACGCGCTGTTCGATGCGACCTACCACCGGTTTCTTGGGGCCCTCTTGGGGCTCTTTTGGGCCCCTCGGAAAGCCCTGGGAAGGGCCCAGGAGGACCCGCGAGATGCTCGAGAGGGGTCCAAGAGGGCTTCAAGAAGGCTCCAAGAAGGCTCCAAGAGGGGTCTGGTGCTGATGATGATTCTGATTATGATGGTAATGATGCTGGCGGTGGTGACGACGATGGTGATGATGATGGTGGAGGTGGTGATGATGAATGTGCTGGTGCTGGTTATGAAAATGATGATGATGATGATGATGATGATGATGATGATGATGATGATGATGATGATGATGATGATGATGATGATGATGATGATGATTGTGACGGAGGAGGAGGACGACGACGAGCGCTCGTGGGAGGGCGGGGTTCGATATCTCGATTTGTAATTCGACTGCAGCCCTGTGGATGTCATTCGCCTGCGCCTCCGATATCAAGATATCGAGATATCGAGTCTGACCCCGCTACCGCCCTCCAATATCGAGAGTTCGAGATAGCGAGCTATCGTGTCCCTGCCCCCGGTATCGATATATCGAGATATCGAGTCCCCACCCCCGATAACGAGATATCAGGATATCGAGATATCGAGTCCCCGCCCGGCCCCGCCCCCGACATCGAGATATCGAGATATCGAGTCCCTGCCCAACCACGCCCGCGGATATCGAGATATCGATCTATCGAGATATCGAGTCCAGGCGAAAAAAACGCATTGGTTTACCGGGACGCCTGGCCCCCACGCTGTCTTTACTTGGAGAACCACAATCATGGGCAACAGACGTAGGCAGCGGTTTAGGGGGGCAGTTTAGTTGATATCAATACGTCTAGGACCTATTATGCGTGTGGTCAAACAGGCCAGAAACAACTACAATTCCTATCGAGACGCGTTTTGCCGAAACCCAGTTCATATCGAGACACGTTTTGGCACTGCGCAGTATTGTAACATGATGGTTAAATTTGCGAGCAGTAAACATCAGTCTGAATGCCCTGAGGTCGCAAACTTCAACGCATCCTCGATCCCGTTAGGCCTGCCCCGCTAATCGACCCGCGGAGGTCCCAAGATGGCTCCCCCAGAGGTCCTGAGAGACTCCAAGGACGCCCACTATGGCCCAACGCGTCTCCAACATGTCCCAAGATGGCTCCGACAATAACGCCAAAAACGATAATATGGCAACAAGAGCACCCAAAACGTTGGCCCCCTATACGTCTCGAGAAGCCATCCAGGCCGTCCCTAGAGGACCCGACATGCCACCAGAAGGTCCCAAAACAGGCCATCAAGATCCCATGATGGCCCCACAAAACCTTCGACTGGCAAAAGGGGGTAGCCCCGAGAATCCGACAGAGGAAGCGGTGCTCACCGCGCCGCCCACATGGGCGCCAGGACTTCTGAGAACTCTGATTTCTGAGCGCTCGGAAATCTGGGCGCGCATGGCGACCGCCGAGGGATTGGCGTACGAGCCAGGGCCACCGCGGCACTATAAGCATTATATGAGCGCTGAGATTTCCGAGCGCTCAGAAATTCCTCAGTGTCCACGCGGGCGTGAGCGCCGCCGCTGAGGGACTGACATAAGGGGTGGTGGCCTCCACCACCCCTTAAGATAGATCTGAGCGCTAAGATCTTTCTTTAGTGGGATTGATTCCCACTGCTTATGTCAGTCCGAAAGGGGTGGGAATCAATCCACATCCGTGTCTGATCTTCCTTGTCCTCGACTGAAGACCGCCATGGCGATCCGCCCTGCAACGGGCTGGGCGGTCGCCATCCCTCCCCCATCTCCCACAGCGCGGGGGTGTTCGCAACGCCGCAGGGGGAGGAAAACGGCGGCCAGAGGCCAGAGCCAACGACCGACTCCTCTCTGACCCCGTGTCTGGCTTTTCCCCGGCATCCTCCACTGGGGGAAACCATAATGAATTGGTTCCTTCTTGGTTTTGAGCCTGGCCCCGGGAGGGGGGGGGGGGACATCGCCGCCGCAGCTGGGTTAGCCTGGAAGTCCTGGTCGAAAAGCGTCGCGAGAGAGGTTCCAGGAAGCATCGTTCTCCCACTAAGAAGTTTGTGTGCGTGTGCTCGATGGGTAAGTTTGGTTCAAGCGCTCTTCCGGGTGAGCGATGTCCAAACATCAGAGCGTTAAGACCAACATCGATAACGTAAAGGCGGCTAGTAGTCTGATCAGGGCAAATCTGAAATGGTCGAGGCTAAGCACAACATGGCAACGCAACTTTACCATGTCTATTGACGGCGAGACTTTCCCCTGGATGTGTTGGCGGGGGGGCGTTGGCTGCGTGGCATGTCATGTGGCTGGCTGCGACAATGCATACGCTGAGTTTAGCGTGCGATCGCCGTCAACTATGCAGGCAGTTAATTTCAAAACACACCAATCATCAGACTCGCATTCGAGGGCAGTGAAGTATTTGCGCAGCGTCATTGCTGGTGACGGAGCTGAAGAAAAGCAAAGCATGACGAGCCCGACGTTTGATGAATTCAAAGCTGTCTGGCACGCGTGCCATTCGTCTGCCCTAGGCGACGTGCCATCGCATGACTCGAGGCTTCGGAAGAAAAGTCGTAGAATGGAGTTTTGCCTGGCAGAATCGTGTCGGGACCAATTTAGATCATTCGTGCGGCGTGCAAGTAGCATGACGTTTAGCCAAGGTGGAAGCAAGGGCAGGCAGCTCGCAGGATTTACTGCATCAAACTCAAAGCTCGAGACGTGCAGCGGAGTTTTTGGTTTGAAGTTCAGCCCATGTGGGGACCAGAAGAGCATCGTAGCGACAACGAAAGACATGTACACAACGTTTGCAACGAGACTTCGCGGGGCACCTTCCAGGGGGGATTGGTTCGAGCAGCCGGAGCCGCCAGTGCCCGATGAGCCCCTCGTCAAACATTGCTTGGATATCACGCATGTCTGGAACACCGATGCTGCCCAGAACGAACTTCTTGCAGGGCAGGAAGCGCCCCGCACGTCTGGCGCCGCTGCGCGGCCTCTGCTGCCGAATCTGAGGTTTATCAACCGTGATCGGGCACATGCTTCTCGGAGGACCCTCGTTTCAACGTTTCCTCGTAAGCCGCGGCTGGAATGAGCTCCGATTTTTCAGTAGATCCCCCCCATCCACGCCCCCCCCCCCCCGGGCCACCTTCGCTTGATTTTGCCAACAAGGTGTCTTTGCAGTTTCGGAATCGCTGGCGGGCTTCGCGGGCCATGCGGGGAGGGGTGGTGGCAGTTGTTTCTGAACGCCGCCTCAGGGTCGTCAAGCGGCCATGGTATGCTGACGAGTATTTAGCAGATGTTTACCAGAAATACGTTCTCAACAAGAACTCGATGGTCGCTATTATTCAGTATTCGGACGCATTGAAACATGCATACAAAAAGTATCAGGCAGACATGCCGAATAAGCTTGTGCAAGTGCAATCTTCTCTAGGATTGGCCAGGCACCGATTCGATTCCACATCGAAGCCTGGTGCAATTTTGATACTCACAATGCTTCCAATACACATGTTCGTGACCCATGTCTGGAATATCCGCAAGGCCGAGGCGAGTGGCAAAGTTGCAAGAACCCATCTGGATTATTCTAGCGGGGCAGAAGGACAGGAACGACTCGTTCAAATAGGGATGTTAGCTGATGCAGCGGACGAAGGTTTACTCTTTACCAGGGCGTTCGACGACGAGGCTTCTGTGTCGGGCCCAAACTCGCTCACTTCCACTTTCGATTCCTGAATGCCCTCTGGCCCTCTCCAGAGCCCAATGGGCCCCCTGCGCCTGCTGGCCTTCCTGGATGCACGAGTGACGCCCCGAGGCCCGAAATCGAATTGGCGGTCAAGAGCGAGCATCGGTCCCGAGACAGGCGTCCGATACCGCGCTGATTATGTCGCAGACTACGAACTTCCTGTCCACTCTCAAGATGTTGTTCATCGATGGCAAAGCCATCGAGACAGGCTCCTTTCCCTCTCCGTCCCATTCCCCCTCCTTTCATCCCCATGTCCACCTCCACCTCCCCCTGCTCGACCCCGAGGGTTCACCGCGGTTGCCCTCGCAGCCGTCCAGCACGAGCTTGCGCGGTTTGACAATGACGGGAAGCTGAGGCATATCGGATCGGCCCACGGTGCTTCTGGCATCATCGTGGGCAAGTGCATGCAGCGGATGATGGCATGGGTTGGTCTTGTCTGCAGGGTCGTGGAAACAGAGTTCCCGAGTTTCGATGTCATGGGTGCGTTCGCAGTGTTGAATCTCAACTCTGACGCCTGCCCAGTCGAGGAACCCTCGGCGCACTCAAGGCAAAACTCAAGTAACAACTGATTTGTTGTTGCTGCTGGCGCGGGCGACTTCGTCGCTGCAGAAGGATGGCTTCGAAATCCAGGTCTCGCCGTGCATGCCCGTCGCATGCCCGTTTGCGTGCCGTGGTTTGATCGACGAAAGGATCTCATGTACCAGAGGTCTCTGGAGCGACTGGCGAGCGTATTTCAAGTCGATAAAGGTGGACTCCAGCTCGAACTCAAGAAACTGTACCCCATTGCCCGGCACTTGTCCAGGCATGAGCGGCTCGCATCCAACTTAGCTGATTGGCAACGGGCTGCGGCAGCAACAGTGCGTAGTAGGGGCGCATACACGCTCAACGCATTGGGCCCCGCTCTGGAAGCACATGCAGCTTGGAGGATGAGTACAAGCGGCGTGGCACAGAACTTCAGCATCCGGGAGCTTCGGGTTTCGAACGTAGTGCTTTTCTGGGGTCATGTGTTCCATGCGTTTAAGCCGCCCGGCTGCAGTGCACATCTACGTTTTCCCGACATATGCATGCCATACCCTGCGTGCGCACGCGCGCCCACGCACGCGCGCGCGCAGACACGCACACACACACACACGCACGCACACACGCGCACACACACACACCAAGCACGTTTTGGCTTGCTCTCAGGACTGGATGAACACTTCACGCAGAGATTTGCCCGAACAACATGAGCTTGACCTGATGCAGATCCGGGCCCACCAGCTAACTGAGTCCTCAACTATCAAAGCCATTATTTCTGGTGCCCAGCGCGTGTGGACTGAGTTGCATGGGATACCAAGCGCATCTCATGCACGGCTCAAGGGGTGGAAACGCACGCATAGAGAGGCTGAGTTGCAGAGCGTGCCCGACTTCGTTGCAAAAAGGCGGAAGCGAGTCCATGAGCTGATGGCTGAGAGCGGTAACAAGTTGTCCCGCGAGGATGTGCACAGCGCAGCAATGTCAGGGTGTGGCCCAGCATGGACTGCTAAACGCACTAAAGAGGACGCCAGACAACAAGGCTTGCGACACGTGCGCTTGCTCGAAGCCGGACATCAGGGCCTCTTAGTAGATCCATGGGCATCGCCATTCCGCGGATTCTTGTGTCGACCCATTGGTTAAAGTTGAGCGCTAAATCGTTGACCTTTCGCGCGTCGCCGCCAGCCCATCCAGAGACGATGCCCAGGAGAATGGGGGTGACCAGGGAAGTATAGGAGAAAGATAAGGGGGCGGGCGTTATCTGTCGAATGAGGAGGAGGATGGGAGAGCACATGGAGGAGGATGAAGATATGATATGAAAGGGAGAAGGAATAGGCAGATGAGAAGCAGGAGGAGTAGACGGAGGAGGAGAAGGACGACGACGACAAGGGAGAGCAGAAGGCCAGAGGCCTCTTGGATGCCCGGCGGCCTCCCTGGAGGCCTCTCAGGCCGTTTTGAAATGCCGAAAGGCGGTCTTGGGATCCTTTGGGGCGTCTTGGGCGCCGGTGCCTCTTGAGGCCTCTTAGGGCCGTTTTAGGCACTTCCTGGGTATGTACCTCTTGCGGGCCTTTTGGGGGTCTCTTGAGAGCCCTGGAGGCCATCTTGTAGGACATTGATCAAAGAGGGTGGGTCCTCAATTACCGGCGCCTCTCTGGAGCATCTACAATCGCCTCTTGGGGCCCTCTTGGAGCATTCTTGGAATGCCCCTTAGCGCTTGGGGAGCCGTCTTGGGGCGCTCTTGGGCCCATTGGTGCCCTCTTGCGCCATCTTGGAACCATCTTGAGGTTCCGGAAGGCCATCGGAAGCGAACGGGCGAGACAGCAAAATCCGTTGTGGTCGCAAGGCGTCGCGGCGGGGGTCAGTAGGACTCGATGTCTTGATGTCGGGGGCGGCGCCAGGCGGGGGCTCGATACCTATATCGATATCGGGGGCGGGGGCTCGGTATCTCGATATCTCGATATCGGGGCGCGGGCATTCGAAATCTCGATATCTCTATCGGGGGCGGGGCCAGGCGGGGAATCGATATCTCGATGTCTCGATATTTTGGGGGGGGGGCTGCGGGGTTCGATGCAAGGCTGCAAGGCGCGTCGCCTCCCCCAGTCCCTCGCCCAGTCTCGCCGGGGCGCCCGCGAGGCCTCCGCGGCCCCCCAGGTCTCGGTTGGCGCCCGCGCCCTGCTGCTTTGCGCCATTCGGACACTGCCCAACCGAAGGATTTAGGCGTCTTGGGGGCTTTCTTGGAGGTGTTTCGGTGTTTTGGAGGCGTTTCGAAGTTGCTTCGATGGAGTGATTGAGGTAGGCAGCAGCACCAGCGTTGATTGTGCCCCTCCCCCTTCCCTATCCTCTCCCGTTCCCCCCTTCCTTTCCCCGCCCACTGCGTCGAAAGAGAACCGCATTTGATTTCGGGGGCGCTCGCGCGTTGTCTGAGTGGCAACTGATTTTTCTTTTCCAGGCGAAATCGAAGGATTGATGGCCTGCCATAGCCACTGCAATGCGAGTTGTCATCCAGATTTTCTTTGCCCCGTTGCCTGCGGCAGGGCGCGGCCTCTGAGCCGATCGTGAGTTCGTTCGTTCGTTGGGGCCATCTGAAAGCGATCTTGGAGCCAGTAAGAGCGCCTTGGAAACCATATTGAGTAATCTTGAGCCATCTTGAGCCGTCTTGGAGGCTATCTCGGGCTCTGAGAGGCCATCTTGGAGCCGCCATGGGCCATCCTGGACGCGGGGCGCCAAATCCAAGTCCAGGGGGGCGGGGCGGGAGGGGTTGGGAGAGGAAACTCACCAAACCAGGGGGTGACGGGAGGTTGGAAGAGGAAACTCACCAAATCACTCACGCCCAGAGGGCTGGTGGGATTGCAAATATTGACTTGCATTTGCAATGCGTTATGTTTGACATTTGGTCGCGGCGCAACTGGTGTCTGCGGGAAGTTCCACGATCCGTCTTCGGCCTCTTTGCAATTGGCCAAGTGGATTCTGAAAAACCAGACGATTGGACTGCGCAGCTCCAGGTGTACACGGCACACAATGATCAGAAGCGGGGCGTGCGGGATCGCGCAGATCAGCGGATCGATGAAGCTCTGGGCTGTAAGAGCCCCGCCAATCGGTTTGGACTAACAGTTTTTGTAGGGCAGGGGGCCCTCCCCCCATCCGAAGTATCGGCGGGGTTATGCCGCAATCACATGCGGCGAGCTACTGGTAAGTTCAATGCCCACATGTTTGTCGTTTCGAATGTAGGTCAAGCGAAGTTTGCTTTCACATGGAATGCTGTGTTGGGGGGTGCAATGATTGCGTCGACGCAGTATTTCATAAGCGGTGGAGGACTAGGCCCAGCTGTGCAGTACAAGCCTGCATTGCAGACAGACCGAAACCTTTACATTTCACCGAGGTTTATGAGTGAAAGGCGTCCTTTAGTTGATGCGTTGTTATTTTTCTTACGCGATCGGAAGCATAAGTGGCGCATCATGCCAAGCGTGGAGGAGTTTTTGAGAAAGCAGGCCGAGCAACCGCATCAGAGATCGCGAGTTGTGGCTCTCATTACTGAGTCTGACAAAGTTGCGCTCCCGGACCTTGCTGGCCTAAAGTTCGCTTGCACTGCCGAGCAATTTGTTAGCGCGGTTGCCAACAGGGACGCTGCGCAGTCGCGGTTTGGGGCATGCCGTCGATAACCATACGCATAGGCGTAATCTTGAGTGGACAGTCGCAATGCCAGGGAACATGATCAGTGGCAACGTGACAGATAAATGCCATCGTCTTATAACAATCAACACGCGTTGCCATCGCAGTACTTACCCGCAAGCAAGCACCATGAGCAAAACAGCAAACACAATACCGAGGCAAACGTCTGTTCAAGTGGATGTGCATGGGAACCGGCAACATGATTTAACTGCAATAGAACCGCAGCTCAGGTGCAAGTAGGAATAGGCCTAGCCATTACCGAACAACTGCAACTACTTACAATACAAATGTATACGAAACAGAATTCACGCTAGCCAGTACTCAGCTCGAACGGTTGCCTGCAGTGAAACAAGCCAATGGTTCCATTCCCCGTGCCAAACATTCCCTGGATCCCGGATTTCTTTTCCAGCAAGGTTGTGCTTGGCGGTTCCCCCGCCCCCGCTCCTTGCATCCTCGTATCCCTTCTGTCGTCCGAAGACTGCCCCCCGACGAGCTTGCCCAGTCAGCGAGCAATCCCACTCCTGTGGGCCGAGTTGCGTTTCTCCTCTCCCCCGCCCCCGCGCGCCCCCCCCCCCATGCCCCTCTGTTTTCTCAATCTCCGCCTTGGCCGCCTCAGCTGTTTTAGCTATCTCATTATTTTCTGATTTTCCGCAGGCGGGGCACTCTTGGGCGGAGATGTCAGCCCGCCCCAGGTCGCGCAGCCGCCAACCCTACCGATACACCAGGAGAAGCGATGACACTGCCAACATTACGCATCCAGATCGTTTGAGCGCCGTGCCGGCCGAGTGTGATGTCGCGCCCGTCTGGACTACGACGTTAACGCATGGACTGGCGAAGGTTGCGCATCACACGCACGCTCTTGCACAATATCGGCATGTTCTTCTTTGCGCCCGCTGCGGCACATGGACGGAACAGACGATTGGCAAGA
The DNA here is from genome assembly GCA_963575745.1 of Prorocentrum cordatum. Lineage (NCBI taxonomy): Eukaryota > Dinophyceae > Prorocentrales > Prorocentraceae > Prorocentrum > Prorocentrum cordatum. The sequence continues at coordinate 10,523 of CAUYUJ010010068.1, forward strand.
CGAAGTTGTGGAAGCCGTGTCCTCGTGGTTTTCCGTCGTATTATGCACTTGTGGGGATAACTCGCCTGGCGGTTGGACACTACCCGTATTTCCCTGGCCCTAACACGCAGGCGTTCGACATCCCGGATGGTAGAAATGTTCCAGGCAGTCAGAGGTTGGCTGCTCATCATCAATAAGCTTCCTCTTGAAATCCAGCGAAGTCGCTGTAAATAGTTCAGCCCGTTGGCCACGTAGACGGTGCTTGCCAGCGCTGCGTGGGGATATTTAGGGAACAAGCAGTTGTTTAAACCGCGTGTGCGCAGTTGACTGACGTAGCAACAAAGCCCTAACTGTGAGCTTGCAAGCTTGAGAAATCGAGCCTCCTGACCCTCCTCCCCGCCCCATTTTTAGCGAACGAAATCGTCAAACCCGTCGATCCCTCTCCTGATCGTGTACCTCCTTTTCCTTCTCCTCCTCGTGTTGTTCCTCCTCATCCTCCTCGCCCTCCGCTTTAGAATTTTGAAAATCATCGCCGCTCGGGGCGACGTCACGATGATTCGGATTGCGAAACGGGGGTGTCCCGTACGCTGGGGCAACAAAATGGGTACGTTAGAGACCGTAATGAGACCGCGCAATTGACAGCCTCCTCCGGCCAATCCTGTTCGCCATCCACATCGTCATCGTATCACAAGATTTGGCACCATCATTCAATCGTTACTTGTTGTGTTGCAATAGTATCGGGCAAGGCAGGGAGATGAGTCCACTGCCCATCGGGAGGGCTATCCCCAGCGCGCTCTCCACGGACAAACATTCGAGAGCGAGACAACACGGCAAGCCATCTCAACAGGCTGCCCTGCGAGCGTGGTCGACATTCCGCCGGTCGACGCCGACCGCGCAGCACTAAGAGCAATAACCTGCGATGGCGCCAGTCCCATGAGGGCCCCGAGAGGCCAACATCATGGATTGCACATCGGTGATTCAATGTTTCGGGGGCCCTCGACATCTCGAGCTCCCGACCGAAACGCCGAAGACAGTCCAAGAGGGCCCAAAGACAGCCCCAAGAAAGCCCCGAGGGGGGGACCGAACATCAGAGTCTTCCGGCCCCAAGGAGGCTCCAAGAGGCCCCAAGAAAAGACACCGAAGACGCCCCAGGAGGCACCCGAACCGCCCCCGAAGAGGCTTCAAAACGGCCCCCAAGAGGGCCCCCGAGAGCTTCCCGCGACAAGACAACGAGGCCTAGGGTCCAAAACCCATGAACGTTGGAGGGATAGGCCGAAGGCCTTTAGATACTTCTGAAGGGACGCGCCCGTGAAACCACCGCGCCCAATCGCCCGAGCGACGGGGAGGTGCCCGTCTTTCACCGTTTGGGCCCGTCTTGGGCCTCTTTGGGGGCCCTCCTGGACCCCTCTTGGGAGCATCTTAGGGCCCGCGAGAAACCCGAGATTGCCCCGCGGCAAAGTTCTTTGGGCATGCCGTGCGCAGGTCCATAAAAGGCCCTAGGTTGGGACAAGAAACCCCCCAAGGAAGAGCTCAACGAACCCCAGAAAAAAACACGCAAAGAGCCCCCCCCCCCACATCAAACCCATTGCTATCTCTTGACAGGGCATCGCCGCCGGCTGGGCCGCCGAGAGCTGGTAGAAAGGCTGGCAATCGTAATCGGCGTCGTCGTAGTCGTCGACCCCAAGACTCCGCTGGCTGGCTCCCTGGGGTCGGCCTCCCGACCAAGGCCGCTTCCAGGCCAGCCCAGATGGAGGGGTCAGCGATCCAAAGAGATCGAATCGTCGGAAGCAGCCCCTCCTTGAATCCCCTCTTCCTCTCCCCTTTCCTGCTCCTCCTCCTCCTTCTCCTCGTCCTCCTCCTGCTCCCCCTGCTCCTCCTCTGCCTTGTCCTTCCTCCCTCCTCCCCCCTCCTCCTTCCCCTCCTCCTCTTCCTCCTCCTCCTCTTCCTCAGCCTTGTCCCTCCTCCCTCTTCCCCCTCCTCCTCCTCCTCCTCTTCCTCCTCCTCCTCCTCCTGCTCCTCCTCCTCCTCCTCCTCCTCGTCCGCATCCGCATCAGCATCCGCATCCGCATCCTCCTTCCTCTCGTCCACCTGTTCCACCTCCTCCCCCTCCTCTCTCTCCTCCCCCTCCTCCTCCTCCACTTCCTCCTCTTCTTCCTCCTCCGGCTCCTCCTCCTGCCCCTCCTGTTCCTAAGGAGATGTGCTCCCCTCAAGGCTGTGTTTTTTCATCCCAACGATATTTAGGACCAGGCACCAATTCCTCATTCATGTTCTCCTCCTCCTCCTCCTCCTCCTCCTCCTCCTCCTCCTCCAACTCCTCCTCCTCCTCATCATCATCCTCCTCCTCAATGTCCTCCCCCTTCCCTCTCCCCCTCCGCCTCGTTTTTTCCCCCTATCCGCCTCCCGGTGTAGCTGTTCAGTGTGTTGCGCTGTATATTCAGATTCGCAAGCAAATATTTGCACGCATGTATATTCATGTAGGCGCAAACTGCATATATGGCGGCTCTACTCCCAGTAGCCCCTCTTCCGCCGAGCCTCCCGGCCCCGAGAGGCCACCCAGAGGCGGGGGGCCGGCCGGCACGACAGGTCGAGTAAATCTGATGTGAGTGATATGCCGGCCAGGTCAGTACATGGGCCGTACGGCACGACAATGTTACGCCAGATAGTTCAGGGGAGGTTTCGTGACAATTTCGTGCCGGGGCTGGGGCCCAAGGATGGCCCCCAAATGCGTTTAACAGTTTTAACGCCGAAACCTCTCGGGCAATTGTTGGAGTCAAACTGCGTGCGGCGGTTTGCCGGCGGATGCTCGGCGGAAGTCGGCAGAGGCACGTGCAAATGTCACGGAGGCGGTGCCGTGGACAGCCGGCGGAAGTTTTGCGGGGGTTGGCGGAAGTATTTCCTGGACGCGCAGATTGTTGCGGACTCGGTTTGTCAACGCGAGGCACGCTCCTCCCTGAAGGGGTCAAAAATCCTACAGGCGAGTTGCTTTTGTGCGGCTGGGCGGCCTCCGGGGGCCCCCGGCACGCACGCGTGTGGTACGGAGGGCAATTGGCACACGGTGCGAGGATTGCCAGGAGATCTGACCCCTCAGGCTCGCGACAGCGAAAATAATGACTGGGGGCAGAGGCTGCATCGGCCACGAAGCTGGGACAGATGTCAACAAATCGTGCCCCCCCGATCCTGGGACATCAGGACTGTTGTTAACATTTCGTGCCCCTCTTCTGGGGTGCCGGCGGAACTTGTGCGGAAGAAGGTGGAAGTAATGGCGGTCGCCTTCAGTGGGCGACGACGGCTGTTCTGTCCAGGGAGGCTCTGGGGCAACCTAAACGGTCGCCTCCTCTTGTCCTGGGTTCCTGGATGGTGGCGGCGTCGGGCGGCCTTCACCGAGAGGTCCCGTGGCAATCTAAACGGTCGCAACTCTCTTGTCCTGGATCCCTCAATGGAGAGCTATGTTAAGCAGAGCCGATTCGCAATTGGGCACATTATTTCGTGCGCAGTGGCGGCCATGGGCGCTGCGAATGGCGCGGCGCCCATGGCGTCATGTCGCAGTGCGGCGGTGCGAATGGCGCGCCGCCGCACCGCGTCGTCCGAGCTCCTGGCATTGCGAATGGCGCGTGCCAGGAGGTGTATATTGTCAGCGTCCGTAGTTTTGGGCTCAGACGTCTGTAGCTTTGGCTTACTCTGCAGCCTCGCAACCTAGTTCAACCTGCTTCTGCTTAGCCGGATGGCGCTCGACAGCGAGGCCGTCTTCCGGGAGCGCGTCGACAAGTTCGGCCTCGTAGACCTCTGGCCGAAGTTTGAAGAACATGGCTGGACTACAATGGGCTCGTTCGCTTTCGCCTGCCAGGTCCAGGCTGGTGGCAACCCAGACCCAGAGGCTTTCCAACGAGAGGTTCTGACTCCGTTGGGCGCCGCCGGAGCCCGCAGCACCACCGCAATCCGACGCTTGTTCTGGGATTCCTGGACCCATTCTTGCGCCAGCATGCGCCGCGAAATCGACCGTCGCGAGGACGACCCACCGATGTCTCTCCCAGCCAAAGAGATCGCGGTGCGCGTCGAGGCTGTGCGGAAGAAGGCTCTCCCTGGTCTCAACATCCGGGATCAGTTCGAGCCGGCTCGTGCAACGGTCACTACGTTCGCCCAGATGTACGAAGACAACCAGGTCAAGTACGTCCCTTGGGCCGACATCCCATCGCGCGCAGACGAGGACGCCAAGCCCGCGGGCAAGAAACCCACGGAGTGGCAGGAAGACGGGCAAGGGTATGTCAGACACGCCCCATCACGGTCGGCAGCTTCGGCCGATTATGGGACCGAGTTCCGCCTGTACCAGGTCCTGGTTCGGCGCGGCGTGGCGGCCGAGGCCGGGCGGGTGATGCACTTGGAGGTGCACCAGAAGATCCAGCAGCGCTGGTTGGCGGAGCTCACGGGCAGCAGCCCTGACCCGGCCTACAATCCGCCCACTTTGGACCAGGTCAAGCGGGCGGATGTCGAGTTGTGGCGCTTGCTGGCGGGACACCGAGCTCACAGGGATCCGCCCCGGCATTGATGGCAAGTGGCCGCTGGATGAACTCGTCCCTATTCTCTTGGATCACCCGCGCGTCGCGATGATCCTGACGCCTCTGCCGAAGACCGCAGCGCCGCGTGGCGGCGCCGCCGCGAGCGCTCCCGGCGGAGACCGGCAGGGCGACCAGGGCTCGGCAAGGACCAGGGCAGAGAAGCGCAAGGAGTCCAGGCAGAGGCAGGCGGAGAACAAGCGGCAGAAGCCAGCAGAGGTCGCACCCGCCGCAGTGGCGCCGAAGGGGGCCGGCAAGGGCAAGCGCACCCCCATGCCCAGGGGCCTGATCGGCAAGAACCGGCAGACGCCGGATGGGCAGCCGTATTGCTTCGACGCCAACCTCCCGCACGGGTGCCCTCACGCGCAGGTGGGCCAGCGGTGCTCGAAGGGGTGGCACTTGTGCTGCGAGCCAGGTTGCCCCAAGGGCGCAGTGGGTTGTTCCGACCCCCACTGTTTGCCCCGCCACCAGTGAAGGGGTCCGGCCGAGGCCGCGCCGCTGCTGGCCTCGGCTGTACACGAGGCGGACCCTGAGCAGCGGAATAGGCGTCCAGAAGGGCGGGCCCCTGGGGCAACGGCGCGTTGCCCCCAGTCGCCCGCGGCCGCCCTTGGCGGCCACCGTCCGGCGTCAGCGATTCGCGCCTGCCGGCCTGTCGCGCCCGTCCTTGGGGCGCCAGAGCCCGACGAGGCAGCGGGCGGGCACGCCGAAGCGGCCCGCGATCGCCTGGCTGCCGCGACGGGCACGCAGCCGCGCAGGCAAAGGCGATCCCCGCTGGTTCCGGAATTCTCCGGGTTCGCAGACGTTCGGCTTCCGCCAGAGGCGGCCTTCGCCTTACAGGTGGGCGACGTGCTGCGCGAGCCTGTGCGGCACTGCGACGGCGAAGCGCCCGCAGGGGCCAAGGTCCTCCTCCTCGGCCAGGAGACTGGGGGTGACCACGGGGCCGAGGCAAGATGGGTTCCTGCGAAGTTCGGGCTGCCCTGGCACCCCGACGAGTTTGCCCGCGCGGCAGCCGGGGCAGTTGCGCCCTTCGACCAGCTGCCAGAATTGCGCTCGCACGTTCTCGAGACAGTGTTCTTCGTCCTTACCCGCGGCCCGTCTGAGGTTGTGAGCTTCCGCCGGCTGGCGTTCACTGGGCCCGCCGGGCGCGAGCCTTGGAACAGGACGAGGCGAGGCTGCGCGAGTCCATGGAGCCCGGCGTGCGGCACGTGCTGCGCGGCGAGCGGCTCCTCCTGCTCGATGAGATGGCGCAGGCTGCGGGTTACCCAGATTGCGGGTTGGCAGCCGAGGCGGCCGCGGGCCTGGCGGTCATCGGAGTGCCCCCGAGGACCGGGGCGTTCCCTCCGCTTCCGGCCCCGGCGAAGGAGTCCGTCGCCGCCGTCCTGGCGCGCGCCGCGGAGGCGCAGCGCAGCGCGCGGCCGTTGAGTCTGCAGGGCCATCGCCCGACCCGGCTCTGGACGCGGAGGTCGAGCGAGTGACGCTGGAACAGGAGGCTGCTGGCCTCTTGTCTGCGCCGTTAGTGGCGGAGGTTTCCGCCGCGCTCGGCCCGGACTGGCCCCCCGCCCGAAGGTTCGGCCTCTGGCAGGGAGGGAAGGCGCGGGAGATCGACGACGCCACAGAGTTCGGTGAGAACTTGATGGTGGAGCGGACCGAAAAGCTCGATGTTCTCGGCCTCGACGAGGTCGCCGGCTTGGCCCGATGCTGGGCGGAAGCTGTGGACTGGGACCGGCGGCGCGCCAGTGTGCGCCTGCCTGGCGGCGCTGCTCTTGAAGGCAGGCTGTCTGACGAATGGAGTCGCGCGGAGGCGGCGCGCCTCGCAGGCCGGACACTGGACCTCAGCAAAGCCTACAAGCAGTTGGCCAAGCGGCCAGAACACCGCAGGTACTCAGTCGTCACGTCCTGGTCTACGTCCAGGCGCCGCGTGGAGTTCCGCCTGGCTTATTCCCTCCTGTTCGGGGAGACCGGCGCCGCGTTTCGGGCCAACCGCTTCTTTCGGCCTCTGGAGTGGATATTCTGTAAGCTCTTCCGGGTCGCTGTCACGAATTACTTCGATGATTATCCGCACCTCGAGCCCGAGGTTCTGGCTGCTGGGGGCCATGCCACGGCCTTGGAGGTCCTGAGGCTCCTCGGGTGGCCCCCGAAGGAGGAGCGACCGGAAGACAGGGTGCCGAGGCCAGTGTTCTCCGCTCTCGGGGCGCACTTCGACATGAGCCCCCTTGTCGAACACGGCTGCTTCAGGGTTGGCAACAAGCCGGGCCGGATAGAGTCCATCAGCAAGGACCTGGCGATGATCGAGGCCAGGGGCCGTGTCCGCCGCGGCGAGCTGGAATCCCTCATCGGCAAGTGCCAGCATGCCAGGTCAAACACATTCGGCCGGCGCGGCGCTGCGGCCTTGCAGGCCCTCGGCGAGTTCAGGCAGACGTGCGCAGCGGGCGGCCGAATCACCCCAAGGGTGAAGTGGGCGCTGTGGTGGTGGCGCCGGTTCTTGAGCTACACCCGGCCAAGGGAGGTGCGCTGCCACCGACGCCTCCCGACGCTGCGTCCGTTCACGGATGGGGCCTGCACCCCTCGCCCTGGCCGCCTGCCACTGGTGTCGATCGGCGCCGTGCTGTGTCGCACGGGCGCCGCCCCTGTCGTGTGGGGAGCGGAAGTCCCAGGTGAGGTCGTGGCCAGGTGGCAGGACCGCGGGGTGCGCACTGTGGAGCAGGTGATCGGCCAGGCGGAGCTTGCCCCCGCGGTCGTGGCCCGCCTCCTGTGGCCGGACGTGCTCCGACAGGCAGTGCTGCTCCATTGGGTTGACAACGAGGCGGCGCGCTTCGGCCTCATCCGGGGCTATTCGCCGGTGGAGGCGAGTGCAGAGCTCATCTCGTGGTCGCAGGAGTTGGACATGGCGCGCGGCACAGCGTCGTGGGTTGAGAGGGCCCCTTCCCTCGGCAACCCCGCCGACAAGGCGTCTCGCCTGGAGTTCGATGGATACCAGGGCGCGGTTGTGCTGGAGGCCGTGCCGTGCTTAGCTTTGTTCTGGCAGGGCTTGCTCGACCCAGAACGAAGCCCGTCAGCGTTCGACAGTCATGCAATGCGACTCGACGCTGGCATTTCCAAATGATGAGAGGCGGCCCGAGGAGATGAGGGTAGACGGAGGCCCGCCTCCCTTGCGTCGCTGAATGCACCATGGATGCAATGCGCAATGTGTTCCCCACGGTGAAAAACGACTCTCCTTGACGCTTCGCGTGTCTCCGCCCGCGTCAGGGGAGGGTGGGGGTAGATGTGGTTCAGGAAGCAGGAATATGTCCTGTATGTGATGGCATGTGGACGTCTGCTGGCGAGGGCCCGGGCGGCTGGCGGAAGGCGGCTCTACTCCCAGTAGCCCCTCTTCCGCCGAGCCTCCCGGCCCCGAGAGGCCACCCAGAGGCGGGGGGCCGGCCGGCACGACAGGTCGAGTAAACCTGATGTGAGTGATATGCCGGCCAGGTCAGTACATGGGCCGTACGGCACGACAATGTTACGCCAGATAGTTCAGGGGAGGTTTCGTGACAATTTCATGCCGGGGCTGGGGCCCAAGGATGGCCCCCAAATGCGTTTAACAGTTTTAACGCCGAAACCTCTCGGGCAATTGTTGGAGTCAAACTGCGTGCGGCGGATGCTCGGCGGAAGTCGGCAGAGGCACGTGCAAATGTCACGGAGACGGTGCCGTGGACAGACGGCGGAAGTTTTGCGGGGGTTGGCGGAAGTATTTCCTGGACGCGCAGATTGTTGCGGACTCGGTTTGTCAACGCGAGTGCGCACGTTCCGCAGCCGTGCAAATTCAAGGTATGATGAGGCACGGTGTAAACATTTTTTAACCCCACCCACCCGCCCTGATACATTGAGGAGCGGACGGGGTAGACGGAGGCCCGCCTCCCTTGCGTCGCTGAGTGCACCATGGATGCAATGCGCAATGTGTTCCCCACTGTGAAAAACGACTCTCCTTGACGCTTCGCGTGTCTCCGCCCGCGTCAGGGGGGGGTGGAGGTAGATGTGGTTCAGGAAGCAGGAATATGTCCTGTATGTGATGGCATGTGGACGTCTGCTGGCGAGGGCCCGGGCGGCTGGCGGAAACACACACATATATATGTATATATAACTGTTTGTATATATATATATATATATATATATATATGTATACATATATGTATGCGTGTGTTACAGATATGTAGTTATATCCGAGCGAGGGGCCGAATGGTCATTCACTGTCCTTGGGTGCGTGGCCGAAGAGGGATTCCGCGATGCGGACGTTCGTTGTTGTTGTTGCTGGTGGTGGTGGTGTTTGTGTGTTGCTGTTGTATGTGGTGTTGTTGTTGTAGTTGGTGCTGTTGTTGGTGATGGTGTTGTTGGTGCTGTTGGTGTTGTTGGTGTTGTTGTTGGTGGTGGTGATGTTGATGTTGTTGTTGTTGGCGGTGGTGTTATTGTTGTTGGTGCTGTTGTTGTTGTTGCTGTTGCTGTTGCTGTTGTGATTGTTAGTGTTGTTGTTAATGGTGTTGTTCGTGTTGGCGGTGGTGTTATTGAACATTATTAATTCTAAAGAATAATTATTGTTGGGACCCCTGGTGCACGGCCCCCCTGCGCCGCCTAGGCCGCAGCTACATTTTCATCATTTTCGTGAGGAAGCCTCAGGTAATACGATGTCATCAAGATCCGGTTGTTTTGTTGTAATCCGTTTTCCCTTGCAAAAAACACTATAAAATGACATTTCTTGTTCTAATATAATCAAATTTCAAGAATCCCTTGCAAAAAATAAGGTAAAGTGGACATTCGCGCGCGCAAGACGAAATCCTTCCAAAAGCTTAGTGTTCGGAGCGATTTTAACATAAAAACATCAAAAAACCAATGGTTTTTCAACAAAAAAATGTCAAAATCTCATCCCGCGCGCTCTTGCGGATTCGTAGGAAACCCAACACTTTTTAAACATTTCTGTCAAACGGGCTTTTGCGAGCAACTTTTTCGAACTTCTGCGACAACGGTTGCGCACCTGCCAGGGCCATCATCCCTGTCAAATAATACCATGCGGGACACATTCGTTTTTTCTTCGCGCGCGCACGCCGGAATGTGAGTACGTATCATGTGTATCATGTGTATCATGTACCATATGCATCATATGCAACAGATGTTCTGTGGAAGGCTTAACAACTTCTGTGGGTTAACAAGGCTTAACAACTTCTGTGGGTGTACGAACGTAGGCTTAACAACTTCTGTGGGTGTGTACTCCACGCCAGTGTAGTAGCCACGGTCGTCCGCAGGCCACGAAGTGAAGTGTCCGAACGTCATAGGGCGGGAAGCTGGGTGTGGGTGGTGGCGAAGAGTCGTGTGGATATTTGGTAGAGCTTGCACTGCCCCCCCACAAAGTGGGGGTATTGGCTGGCGTCGCATGAAAACCCTGGCACTGGTGAGAACACTGAGCGTTCGGGTAAAGTGATTGTTGTTGTTGTTGTTGGTGGTGGTGGTGCTGTTGGTGGTGGTTGTTGACCGTTGTTATGTTTGTTTGCCCGCCCCGCGACCCATCCGCCACCCACCCCTTGACCCACCCTTGACCCACCCTTGACCCACCCGCGACCCACCCCGCGACCCACCCGCGACCCATTCCGCGACCCATTCCGCGACCGACCCCACCCGCGACCCACCCCGCGCCCACCCGCGACCCACCCCGCGACCCACCCCGCGACCCGCGAGACACCCGCAACGCAACCGCGACCCGCGACCCACCCCGCGACCTATAACCATCCGCGCAGTCCGCTTCCAGGGAGGCCCAATGCCCCGCGGAACCCAAACAGTTCCCAAACGTTAAGCCGCAGAGGACAGGCGCCAAAGCACTCGCGGAGAGTCGTTTTCACTCTCCTTCCACCTCCGATCCTCTCCTTGCCCCTCTCGGGGACACGTTCGGGGTGACATCGGGGGAACTGCAAGAGGATGGATGGGGGGGCAGAGGAGAGGACAAGGCGTCTGCGGTGAGAGGCCGACCACCTTCATGCCAAACGCGCGTCTCGATCGGAACTGGGCTTTTGGGAAAAAGCGTGTCTCGATAGGGATTGGTTTCTGTGTGAGTCGTTCGGTCCCCTCTGACCGAAGACTGAGGCCCCCTTCGACCGACAATGAGGGGACCGAGCGACGCACCTCCGATCGAACACTGAAGGGGATCGAAAGATTCACCTCCGACCGAAAACAGAGGGACCGAACGAGCAACCTCCGACCAAACACTGAGGGGACCGAACGACTCACCTCCGACCGAACTCGGAGGAGACCGAACGACTCAACTACCACCGAGATCTGAGGGGACCGAACGACTCACCTCCGACCGAACACTGGCGGGACCAAAAGATTCACCTCCGACCGAGACCTGAGGAGACCGAACGACTCACCTCCGACCGAAAACTCCGACCGGACACTGAGGGGACCGAGCGACAGCGAACACTGAGGGGATCGAACGGGTCACCTCCTCCCTCCTCCGTCTAAGGCACGCGTCTCTTCCCTCCCTCCATCCTGCATTTGGGGCCCCCCTCCCTCCCTCCGGGGCCCCCCGGGGGCTTCCGGGCCCCTCCAAGACGGGTGGGCGGCGGGGCCGAAGGATCGCAGGAGGGTCGCGAGGCGAGTGGGTCGCCGGTGGGTCGCAGGCGCCGCGCCCACCCGCCCGCCCGCGCTCTCATTCTTATCCGCGATTGCGGGGTGGTATATATGTACACACACGCTTGTATACATTAGAAAGAGGGCGCGGGACGGTCTTACAACGTCCGTGGGTATGGGTGCGTTGCTGAAATGACGGTTCGGCTTCGCTGTGCAATTCATTGTTGTTTTTGGTGTTGTTTTTGTTGTTGTTGCTGCTGCTGTTGTTGTGTTGTTGTTGCTGCTGCTGCTGCTGTTGTTGTTGTTGTTGCTGCTGCTGCTGCTGTTGCTGTTGTTGTTGTTGTTGTTGTTGCTGTTGTTGTTGTTGTTGCTGCTGCTGCTGCTGCTGCTGCTGCTGCTGTTGTTGTTGTTGTTGCTGCTGCTGCTGCTGTTGCTGTTGTTGTTGTTGTTGTTGTTGTTGTTGTTGTTGGTGTTGTTGTTGTTGTTGCTGCTGCTGCTGCTGCTGCTGCTGCTGTTGTTGTTGTTGTTGTTGTTGTTGCTGTTCGTCGTCGTCGTTCCGCTCGCGACCTTCCGCGACCTCCCGCGACAAGCCGCGACCCGCCCCGCGGCCCCCCCCAGCGACCCACCATACTTAACGGCGCCTCGACGCTCGCTGACGAAGCGCGGTAGATTTCGATGCCGCCCCGCCCGCCCGTCACTCTGATCCGCAACATCGGAATCTTTTGTGTGGTTCGGTGGGGCGGGGCGGGCCCCCTCGCACGCATGGTTTTCCAGGGCTGGGGGGGCGGGCCTGGGCCCGACTTTCGGAGTCAAACTGCCGCCCTGGGCGTCAAAATGCCCTCCTCCCCGGGCGGGCGGGCGGGCGGGAGGGCCTCAAAATGCCGCCCTGGGCGGCAAAAAGCCCCTCACTTTCAGAGTTACCCTTTTCTGAAAGTAAGGAGCTCCTCGTGCGTCCCTCATATGGGGGAACGCACCCGGGGGGAGGGGGGGCGGGGGGGGGCGGGCCGGGGCTCGCGGAAGGGCCCCCAGGCGCCCCCCTGGGCCATCCTGGGCCCCTCCTGGGCCCGACTCGGGGCCCTCTCGGGAGAGCCTTCTCGGAGGCGCAGTCCCATCTGGGGCCATATTGGGCCTTTCTTGGGCCCGCTTCGGGCCCAGCCTGTCGGGGGCCCTCTTCCCTCCTGGGGCACTTGCGCGTGGCTCTGGAAGAAACCTAACAGCGAAGAGGAACAACTAAAGTTTCGCTTCAGACATCCTCAGATACCCCCTCTCTGGAAGCCGAGAGGGAAGCGCAAAATTCCAAGCAGGGCTAAAATTCCGCAGTGTCCAGCCAAGGTGCGGGCCGGGTCCGGGCCGGGTCCGGGTCTGGGTCCGGGCCGGGCCCAGGCCGGGTCCGGGCCGGGTCCGGGCCGGGTCCGGGCCGGGTCCGGGCCTGGTCCGAGCTGGGGCCGGGTCCGGGCCCGGTCTCGGCCGGGTCCGGGCCGGGTCCGGGCCAGGTCCGGACCGGGTCCGGGCCGGGTCCGGGCCGGGTCCGGGCCGGGTCCAGGCTGGGTCCGGGTCCGGGCCGGGTCCGGGCCGGGTCCGGGCCGGGTCTGGGCCGGGTCCGGGCTGGGTCGCCGGGTGGGCGCCGGGTCGGGGAAGCCTTGTCAACACCTTTCTGAAAACTTGCCAGGGTGTTTTCCGATAAACACACAAGGATTTGCATATTCAATTTGATTTGCTCGCGCCCCCCCCCCCGCGAACATGAGTTTCGGTTTATGGGCCTCGTCGAGGCCCTCGACATGTACGCGGACTTCGTGGTGTACATTACAATGTGGCGCGCGTGAGCGCCAGTCGCCGCGCTGCGCGCGGTTGCTGTGGTGTGCATGCGGTCGTGTTGTGCACCCGGGACGTGCTTGTGTGGCCGCAGCTGTTTTGTACAAGGGCGTTGCGGCGTACGCATTCGCAGTTGTGTACCTAGGAGCTGTGGTGCACAGGGGCAGCGCCATGCACCCAGTCGTTTTGATGTACACAGGCGATGTGGTGCATGCGTAGGTTGCTGCATCCGCGTGCGTGGTGGGAGTGGGCATTGCGGCGTCAACGCTCCCTGTGGCGATCGCAGCGGCAAGGCCATATCGCCACATCAGTACCAAAAATAGCAACAGGACGGTGCCGTCAGAAACAGCAAAAACATTCGAGCGGCCGGGCACGAGTGTGTTATGCTATGTACCAGTGAACCCACCCACACACGCTTCCACATCACGCCTGTTATATTTGGTTTTTAAACTTGATTTATTGATCCCCCTGGGGACTTCCGAGGGAGAGTCGCACCGACTGGCGGTGGTCGACCAAGCTTCTGAGTTGGACCCCTGAGGGCACCCGCCTGCCCGGCCGTCCATGCAAACGCTTCAGCGATTGAGCTTGATGCCTTCTTTCCCCCACTGCCAATGTGCGCTTGCAGTATCTCACTGCACAACAACCGCCAGGGTGAGGTTTTTTTTTTTCCAACCATCCTGTGGTGTTGGGTCCTCGTTTTGAAGAGACGGTGCCCCGCGTCTCTCCTCCTCTCCTCCTCCTCCCCCTCCTCCTCCCTCCTCCTCTCATCATCAGCATCATCATCATCGTCATCGTCACCGTCATCATCAGCATCATCATCATCGTTCTTATCACCATCGTCGTCATCATCATCGCCGTCTCCATCATGGCCACACGTTTCGTGGACCCATAGTGAGCCCCACCGAAGGCCCCAGTGGCAAGGTCCGCATGCGGTTCCATCCCCATTTCGGCACACCCCTCACACGTTCCGTGGCCCCATAGTGAGCCCCACTGAAGGCCCCAGTGGCAAGGTCCGCATGCGGTTCCACCCCCATTTCGGCACACCCCTCACACGTTCCGTGGTCCCATAGTGAGCCCCACTAAAGGCCCCAGTGGCAGGGTCCGCATGCGGTTCCACCTCCATTTCGGCACACCCCTCACACGTTTCGTGGACCCATAGTGAGCCCCACTAAAGGCCCCAGTGGCAGGGTCCGCATGCGGTTCCACCCCCATTTCGGCACACCCCTCACACGTTCCGTGGCCCCATAGTGAGCCCCACTAAAGGCCCCAGTGGCGGGGTCCGCATGCGGTTCCACCCCCATTTCGGCACACCCCTCACACGTTTCGTGGACCCATAGTGAGCCCTTCCACTCCTATTTCGGCACACCCCTCACACGTTCCGTGGCCCCATAGTGAGCCCCACCGAAGGCCCCAGTGGCAAGGTCCGCATGCGGTTCCACCCCCATGTCGGCACACCCCTCACACGCTCCGTGGCCCCATAGTGAGCCCCACCGAAGACCCCAGTGGCAAGGTCCGCATGCGGTTCCACCCTCATTTCGGCACACCCCTCACACGTTCCGTGGCCCCATAGTGAGCCCCACTAAAGGCCCCAGTGGCAAGGTCCGCATGCGGTTCCACCTCCATTTCGGCACACCCCTCACACGTTTCGTGGACCCATAGTGAGCCCCACCGAAGGCCCCAGTGGCAGGGTCCGCATGCGGTTCCACCCCCATTTCGGCACACCCCTCACACGTTCCGTGGCTCCATAGTGAGCCCCACTGAAGGCCCCAGTGGCAGGGTCCGCATGCGGTTCCACCCCCATTTCGGCACACCCCTCACACGTTTGGTGGACCCATAGTGAGCCCCACTAAAGGCCCCAGTGGCGGGGTCCGCATGCGGTTCCACCCTCATTTCGGCACACCCCTCACACGTTTCGTGGACCCATAGTGAGCCCCACTGAAGGCCCCAGTGGCAGGGTCCGCATGCGGTTCGATCCCAATTTCGGCACACCCGTCACGAGGACCGCGGCCCCGTAGGGAGCTCCACCGACGGCCCCAGTGGATGGGTTCACATGGCGGCGCCTTGTCGATTTCGGGGCGCCCCTCGCGCAGATCGCGCCCTCGAGGGGGCGTCACATATGCCTCCTGTGGACGGAGGCTCCCGGAGATCTCCAGGCTGTTCACGCGGACGGGCTTCCCGTTCTCCACGGTCACCTCCAAGGTCACGCCGTCGGGCTTCCCGTTCTCGCACGGCAGGGTCATCACTACGGTGGCGTGCCAGGGGCGCACCATGCGAGAAGGCGACGGGGCGGGGGAACAACGCTTCGGGGACAGCCAGACCTCCGTGGCGCGAGCAGTCCGCGGCCAGACCTCGGTCGTGTGGACTCTCGCCCTGGGCCGTCGGCTGCCCGGCGCACTGCTCCCTCGGCCGACGTCGCCCAGGCGTGATCCTGGACTGCGGCCGCCACGAGGTCGGGAACGGCAAGAAGGAGGACGACGACTGGTGGCTGGAGCTCTATGTGCTGCTCTCGCGCGCCACGCGCCACGAGGACCTCCTGCTCGCGCGGGCGCCGCGCATCGAGTTCTTCCTGGCAGGGCCGCCGGAGGGCTTGCGGAAGCAGCTGGAGCAGTTTGCGGCGCGCACGAAGCGGCGCAGGAGGGAGGCGACGGCCCTCGCCGGGGAGCTCGGCTTCACCGAGTTTATCCGCGAGGCCTGACCTGATGGGCGTCCCCCCCGAGCCGCGCCTTCTCTCGACTGCCCGACTAATTGTTTGGCCTCGCGCCGCGGACGACCCGCGCGCGTCGCTGGGACCCTCTCGGGGCGACCAGCGCGCGTTGCGGGAATTCCGCGCTGCTGTCTCCCGCCCAGCGCCCCGCTCGCCCGTCGTCGCTCTGCTTAGCGACCAGAGCCTTGCCCGCTGTCAGCCTGCCAGCTAGCTCCCTTTGCTCCGCGCAGCGGACGACCCGCGCGCGTCGCTGGGACCCCTCCAGGGCGACCTGCGCGCGTCGCGGGGACTCCGCGCTGCGCTGCGTCCGCAGCCTTGGATTTTTGGAGTGCGCAGACAAAGAGGGAGGAAAAGGAGGGACGGAAGCGGGTGCGATCCTCGTGAGGGGCGTGGCGACATGGGCGTCGCGGCGCGCGGGCGCTGCCGTCGGGGTTCCCGCGGAAGCTGCCTGCGGCGGCCGCGCTCGATGCCACGAGTGTTCGGGCAGGCATGCCCGAACCATTCACGTTCATATGAATGTACATAAGGCGTAGTCATGATCGCATCCACGCAAATATACTCACTCTCACGCAGATTCATTCACACTCAGGCTCACTCACGCTCTGACTCACCCGCGTTCAGTTTCCCGTAATTCGACCTGTCGTATTCCTTTGCGTTGTGTACCCCGCCACAGTTTGGCACACCCCTCATACGGTTCGTGGCCCCATAGGGAGCGACACCGAATAAGATATTCACAATTGCGGTACTCGCAACAGCATATGGTTGGGTCCTTCGCCAGGCTATTTTTTTGGAATTAGAGATGTTGCCGCTCTTGTTGTCGCTCGTCACTTGCAGGCCCCATGCCATTCCTGATTTCACCACGTCGATGGATTCTTGCACGTTTGCTTTTCCAGCGAGCCCGACTACCCTCCAGGGGCCCGGGCGCGGGCGCCCCCCGCACCGCTGCTTCCGCTTCAGTTTCCGCTTCCTGGGGACTGCGGGAGCCCGTTCGGGGCCTTCACCGGGGACTCGTGGGCCGGCCAAGGGGGTTAGCGTATGCCCTTCTCGAACCCAAGCTCGCATGCAGTTGCGAGCTCTAGTTGAGGCCTTCAGTTGTTGAGCGCAGCATCCTCGTAGTTTACTTTCAGCTTCAATCGTGCCTCGTTGACCTGGCACTGGCTCGCCAGCGGTCGCCGCCTTGCGATTCCTCATCTGGACGTGCGGGCATTCGCTTTATACGTTCGTCCTCCTCGCCCCCTCGTCTTCGTTTCCTCCTTTATCCCCCTTCCTTTTTTCTCCTGCCGTGGTGGATGTATTGTTTGGCCGTCGAGGCAGTTTCATACAGGTCTGTCGCACAATGGTTTTGCAGGCCAGGGGATGATACGTTTTAGGGTTTGATTCTACAGGCTTACGCCACATCCGCCGACCCCTTGTTTTTCTGTGGCGGCTATCGCCGGGTTTCGGAGGCAGGTTCGGACTTCTCCATGGGTGTTTTGGAGCCTGTTGGGGCCTCTGTTGTGCTTCTGGGGGGCTTCCTGGGGCCTTTGGGGGATTTCCTGGGAGTTCTTGGGGCGTATCGGGGGCCTCTTGGGCTTCCTGGCGGTCTCCTGGGACGGGGCGCGCTCTCTTGTGCCCGTCTTGGGGCATTGTTGGGCCGTGTTGGGCGCCTCTTGGGCCGTCTGCGGGTTTTCTTGGAGATCTCCCGGGCTGTCTTGGGGCGGCATCGGGGGCCTCTTGTGCCGTCTAGGAGCGTCGGCAAGCCGAGAAGGTTTTTTTTCCAAACATGTACGGCTTATTGCGGGCGTTTGGGGGGCCTTGGAGGCCGTATGGAAGCCATGGTCGGCGTCATGGCACGATGTTCTGGCGACTCGTGGCCCTCTTGGCCCGCGTGGGGCTCCTTTGGAGGCCTCTTGGGCTGTCTTGGGGCGGCCTTGGGGGCCTCTTGGGCCATTTTGGAGCGTCGGGAACCAGAAAGGGCGGAACGGTTAAACATGTACGTTAACAAAACAGAAAACGCACGCGTGAGGTACGTCCATGGAAAAAGAGGATAGGCGGGCAAATGTAGATGCGGAGTGCGAAAGAGAGAAAAGCCAGATGCCATGGCCAGGGGCGACGCCGTGGAGACGAATTACCCTGTGACGTACCCAACCCATTTGTATCATGGGAAACGAGGAGTGGGCCGAAACTTGCACGGACAATCGAATTGCAGGATCCGTTGTTTGATCTGTAAGCTACTTGGGACACGCGCCAATGGCATGATGCGCAGGAGAACCATACAAGAACGAGGGGCGATAACTACAGGCTCGAACAGGACATGGGGAGCCGGGAGCGAAGAACAGGAGAAAGGCGTGCGGGAAGCCCACTCTGCTGGGCCCCTCAGCAGCCCTCGAAAGTGGAGACAGTTGTTGACAGATCGCAGCCCCCCAGGGATGGCGAGGTCTAGTCTGAGTCTGCGGTGAGTACCCACTGCGCTGGGCCCCTCAGCAGCCCTCGAAAAAGGGCGACAGTTTCACATATCGCGGCCCCCCAGGGGTGGCGAGGTCCCATTTGAGTCTGCGGTGAGTACCCACTGTGCTGGGCCCCTCAGCAGCCCTCGAAAGTGGCGACAGTTTCACAGATCGCAGCCCCCCAGGGATGGCGAGGTCCCATGTGAGTCTACGGTGAGTACCCACTGTGCTGGGCCCCTCAGCAGCCCTCGAAAGTTGCGACAGCTCCACAGATCGCAGCCCCCCAGGGGTGGCGAGGTTCCATTTGAATCCGCCGTGGGTGCCCACTGTGCTGGGCCCCCCAGCAGCCCTCGAAAGTGGCGACAGTTTCACAGATCGCAGCCCCCCAGCAGCCTTCAAAACGCAGCGACGAGCGAGGTAAGAAAGTGGCGACAGTTTCACAGATCGCAGCCCCCCAGGGATGGTGAGGTCCCATTTGAATCCGCCGTGAATGCCCACTGTGCTGGCCCCCCCAGCAGGCCTCGAAAGTGGCGACAGTTTCACAGATCGCAGCCCCCCCAGGGATGGCGAGGTCGAATTTAAATCCGCAGAGAGGTACCCATTGTGCTGGGCCCCCCAGCAGGCCTCGAAAATGGCGATAGTTTTACAGATCGCAGCCCCCCAGGGATGGCGAGGTCCCATTTGAGTCTATGGTGAGTACCCGCTGTGCTGGGCCCCTCAGCAGCCCTCGAAAGTGGCGACCGTTTCACAGATCGCAGCCCCCAGCAGCCCCACAGGAAAACCATGCAAGAACGAGGGGCGAGAACTACAGGCTCGAACAGGGCATGGGGGGCCGGGAGCGAAGAGCAGGAGAAAGACGTGCGGGGAGCCCACTGTACTGCGCCCCTCAGCAGCCCTCGAAAGTGGAGACAGTTACACAGATCGCAGACCCCCAGGGATGGCGATGTCTAGTCTGAGTCTGCGGTGAGTACCCACTGTGCTGGGCCCCCCAGCAGGCTTCGAAATCGGCGGAAAGGGCGACAGCTCCACAGATCGCAGCCCCCCAGGGGTGGCGAGGTTCCATTTGAATCCGCCGTGGGTGCCCACTGTGCTGGGCCCCTCAGCAGCCCTCGAAAGTGGCGAAAGTTTCACAGATCGCAGCCCCCCAGGGATGGCGAGGTTCCATTTGAATCCGCCGTGGGTACCCACTTTGCTGGGCCCCCCAGCAGGCCTCGAAAGTGGCGACAGTTTCACAGATCGCAGCCCACCAGGGATGGCGAGGTCCCATTTGAATCCGCCGTGGGTGCCCACTGTGCTGGGCCCCCCAGCAGGTTTCGAAAGTGGCGACAGTTTCACAGATCGCAGCCCCCCAGGGATGGCGAGGTCCCATTTGAATCCGCCGTGGGTACCCACTGTGCTGGGCCCCCCAGCAGGCCTCGAAAGTGGCGACAGTTTCGCAGATCGCAGCCCCCCAGGGATGGCGAGGTTTCATTTGAGTTCGCTGTGGGTGCCCACTGTGCTGGGCCCCCCAGCAGGCTTCGAAAGTGGCGACATTTTACAGATCGCAGCCCCCCAGGGATGGCGAGGTCCGATTTGAGTCCGCCGTGTGTACCCACTGCGCTGCGCCCCCCCAGCAGGCCGCGAAAGTGGCGACAGTTTCACAGATCGCAGCCCCCCAGGGATGGTGAGGTCCCATTTGAATCCGCCGTGGGTACCCACTGTGCTGGGCCCCCCCAGCAGGCTTCGAAAGTGGCGACAGTTTCGCAGATCGCGCCCCCCAGGGATGGCGAGTTCAGATTGAAGTCAGTCCGTGGGCCCCCCTGTGCTGGTCCCCCCCCAGCAGCTTAGAAATTGGCGGCGTTTCGCAGATCGCAGCCCCCAGGGAATGGCGAGTTCAGATTTGAGTCACCGTGGGCGCCCACTGTGCTGGGCCCCCCAGCAGGCTTCGAAAGTTGGTGGCAG